>JANLJB010000310.1:0-17926 GCA_026212285.1 Bursera cuneata
ATTTGTTGAATAATCACATCAATTTGCATATAGAACATCATAAGATGGTGCTCTTCGTTTTCAGCCATAAATGAAAATGACGATTGAACCTCTACATCCCTGAATGGACTTTACACCCTCTACATGATAACATTGCCAAATACCAGGTTCTCAATGATATGATCATCATCAATTGTTTCACCAAGACTTCTGGCATTAAAAACAAGATTTTCCAACTTTAGTACAATTGATTTAATAATCGTTATCTGTAAGAATCAGACAAACAAATAAACATGTATAGGGGCATGTGAATTGACTAAGCAGCTAAACAGCTCAACTGCGACAAAACAAGACATGAAGCTCATGGATTCCGACAACTTAGGAGATAGATCGGGAAGACTGGAAACCGTGGCTCAACGTCTCCGTCTCTATAAAGAGAAACAACATGAGATCCCAATAATTGAAAGAGAAAAGGGATGTCAAGCCACGACTTCAAAAGCAGAATCTTCGACCAAGAGAGCAGCCGTTCTAGTCTGCATTTTTGAAGGAAACGATGGCGATCTACGTGTAATCCTCACCAAGCGCTCCTCAACTCTTTCTTCGCACTCTGGTATTAAAGTTGCCTTTACCCGTTACCTTATATGACACATCAAATTAAAGCTGTGATTTTTAATGTGTATGAAGCTTCTGGGTGTTAAAAAAAAACGATATTTTTTTCAGGTGAAGTTGCATTGCCGGGTGGTAAAAGAGAGGAAACTGATGCGGATGATGTAGAGACCGCTTTGAGGGAGGCTAAGGAGGAGATTGGCTTGGACCCTTCTCTTGTTAATGTTGTTACCCTTCTTGAACCTATTGTTACTAAGGTAAGCTATCGTCTGTTTAATTAGGTGCAGATGTTTATTCTTCCTAATCCAGAACTCTTTGGCCTCTTTACATAATCACATCAACAGTTTAATCCAATTGAATTTATAATTGAGAGTGAATAAGTTTATGGTGTTAAAGAACAATTTTTTATGAGGAATCAATAACCTTTATGACACAATATGTTTTTACTTCAAGCTAAGTATGGATTTGTCAAAATATTGGCAAAATGCTGTGGCTTATACTTGTTGAGTTGTCTTGGTAATGACGGTCTAAGCTTTTTTTCTAACATGTCAATATACATCTATTCATTAGTATTGAAGAACCCAAGATGAAGCTTGCAATCTTTAAAACCTTCTAGCATGTGTTGGTTCATAATTGTTTGTATCATCCCCTGAAATGTTGGATAGATCAAATCCGGTGCGAATAGTTGGTCCTAGTAATTTACTTTATTGCGGGAGTTCTTGTATTAGTTTTGATGTAGATTGTAGACATTCAGTTTTAAAGCTTGAATGAGATCATCTGTACTATTTTCAGGCCAGCCTATGAAGTTGAAAATCAAATAGCAAATTTATACGTTTTGCAGTTATATACTTTATACGTAGCTTAAAGATTTGATACAATACAACCCGGTTTTCTCTGCAGATTGGAATGACAGTAGTTCCTGTCGTTGGTATACTGTCTGATAGGAAAGCTTTCACTCCAGCTCTTAATGCAGATGAAGTAGAAGCAATATTTGATGCTCCATTAGAAATGTTTCTCAAGGTTACATACACTATTTCCATTTCCCATTTCTACTTCACATTCTTTGACAAAACTAGCTGATCAGATAATGTTCTCTTCTAGTGGCTTATTTCTCATGGTTGTGCACATATATAGGATGAAAACCGGAGAGAAGTGGAGAAAGAGTGGATGGGAAACAAGTATCTACTCCATTTTTTCGATTATGAAGCAGAGGGGAAGGAGTATGTGATCTGGGCTTTAACTGCTGGCATCTTGATAACCGTCGCATCAATTGTATTCCAACGCATGCCTGCATTTTCAGAGAGGAAGCCTATATTCTGGAGCAGAGTTGCTGAGAATAAGCTGTAGAGCTATAGCATTTATTTTTAAATGGGTTTTGCATCTCATTACTTTTCTCCATATATTAAGGTGCATTGTTTCTTGATGGATTGTTGAAAATTTATGATAAGATGTATAAACAGAAGATAGCATGAATAAATACATCCTCTGTTATATCATTTACGTTCATGGCTGATTTTTTGGTATAAAGTGTTGCTTTAAGATCCCAACAGAATGAAGTGGGAGTTGAAAATTAGACTACGGGTGTTTGGACTTGGACAGACGTAGAATGGTCAACATGGATCCGAAATTGAAGGTAAGATAGATTTGACATTGTTAGTGGTGGTAAACTAGTACATCAGAATTATATTTTAAAGAAAAAAATCAGAAATTCTGAAGGGAAAGTGTTCTTGCCTTTATCACTAGCAGTCCCCGTTTCTGGTGTTTGAGTTAGTTTCAATGGCTCCCTTAATTATGTGGGAGGAATTGCCCTCTTTTATAATCGGAAGCGGGCTAGTCGCCGTAAATGCCCGTTCCTTTGTCGTTGGGGCCAATAATCTTACTTACTGAGACTTGACTTGTAGGATTATCAGAGGTAGGCTCATATAACTTCTTGATTATAAGAAAAGGCGTAACCAGCAGTTGCCGGAATGTCCTGCTGTTTAACCAAAATAAACCAACGCCACATACACAACAAAGACGCAACAAGAAACAAAAGACAAAACCCTAAACATACTATTAGTAGTATAATGTAGCCATAAACTTTCCATCAACTTCTTCTAACCCTTCAACGCTGACATGATTTTAAAGCCTGATCAACCCATCAGCGCCTTTAAAGTCTTCACGAAGTAGTTATCTACAGTCTTCTAAGAGGAGAAAATGAAGCTCGAATCAACCCGAAAGAACATTCATCAGGGTTTTCAAGACGTAGTAGATTGAACATAGCCGAAGGAAGATGTCCAAGCGCAGTAACGCCAACATGATAGGTCTCAATGGACGCCTAACGACCCTCACAAGGCCATACTTGATAAGGAGTATCATCAAGTAAGCTATAAACAAGATGGTTAAAATATGGGACAAAGCTTCAACGATTGTCGTTCCGCTAGACTTGAGATGATAGATTGGATAATATTTACCATAGACAAGTACACAAGTGAAATAGCATTCATTGTTGCAGAAAATATGACTACAACTTCTCTATGAGGGTAAGGGGAAAAATATATTAAGGAACCCTAGAAGGTTGTAAGGTTTTGTACACTTCGGTTTTCAGGTGAGAGTTTGATTATTTATATAGGAGCAATATTGTACACATATAATTTGTATACAAAGTTTTATATGAATATAAAGTCTATATCTCAATTGTGATATGATATTATATGAGTGATAAGATAAAAATATTAGTATTTATTATTTTAACTTTCATATATATACTTTACCATTCACATAATACCATATTAATTAGGATATAAAATTGGAATATAATTTTTTTACTGATAGCATTACTCTTCAGTAATGTGTCATCAAATAAATAGTAAAACAAATATAATAAAATCAAAATAATAAATATTTTTGAATAATATAATACTAAATGAGTCATGTTACATACAAAAAATGATCCTACTGTATCAAATCGGATTGGAATACCTAATATCATAGTAATGATATACATTGGATTACTTTTTTATGATATCCTATGCAAAACTTGTAAGTCTAAGTAGAATTTATCAATCCTTTTCTGATTGTATCATAAAAAGTAGATGGGCACAATAATAAGCCTACAAGGATCTGTTCCTAACGAAACAACTTTCAAAAATCGATAAATTTCTTTTGACTGCATTAGGATTACACGTACGGAATAAATATATATCTTTTTAACATGCATGAGGCATTTGGAATCTTGACCATGCAACTAATTACAGGATTCATTTCATGTTCATATTGTTTTGGATTCTCAGTCAAAATGTCAAACTCCAATTGTCACCTCTTAAACATGAATAAATGCGCAAACATTAGGGTATAAATGATCATACAGCCAGCTTAACTAATAGTCATCTTGCTATTGCGAACGAAACATTAAATTGAAAGCAAAAACTGCCACCGTCAAAAGCTCGATTGGGATATTAGGCGGTTGATGAGAGGATTTATAGAAATAACGTTTTTTTTTTTTAGAACGAAGCTTCAATCATTAAAGAAGCACTAGTCTCCATGCTCTCTCTGCAAGAATATGCATAGCTAGCCAGTGACGTAGAGCATCTGACGTAAAACTTTGTACTCCTTCATAGATGAGTGTATAGAGCGGAATCTGCATGCATTCCTTCAATTTACTAAAATGAACGCCATGGATATTCCTTCTATACTTTCAAATTTCACATAATGAGCACATGAGGAGATATTCGACAAAAATATCGTTAAGAAAACAATCTCAAATGATAAAATTACAGGAAAAAAGGGACTTTAAATACCTCCCTTAGCTAAAAACCTCATAGAATTTCTCAATGACTAGTAAACCAGAGTCAATCGACTCCAATGGATCCTTCCGAAGTCGGTGTCTCAAACAGTTAGGGATGACAGTTGCAATATCTTCAGCAGTAACATTATCTCTTCCCTTAAGAGCCGCAAGAGCTTTCGCAGCTCTATTAGTCACAATGTCTCCTCTCAATCCATCAACATTCAGCTCTGCACAAACCTTGGAGATTTTCACCTTAAGTTCATGATCAATCTGAACAGAAGAAACAAAACTCCTAGCTGAGGCAATTTGTTGCTGGAGCTTCTCTTGCTCCGCCTTGTAAGAATCACGGAATTCCTTTGGATTTTTGTCAAACCGAGCTCTCTCCTCTACAATCTTTACTCTGAGCTCAGCATCCCTCACAGTCCCCACTTGGGCATGCATTCCAAATCTATCAAGCAGCTGAGGTCTAAGCTCCCCTTCTTCAGGATTTCCAGAACCAATCAGAATAAATCGTGCAGGGTGTGAAATAGAGATACCCTCTCTCTCAACCGTGTTCCATCCAGAAGCAGCAGAATCCAAAAGAACATCCACCAAATGGTCATCCAGAAGATTAACTTCATCAACATAAAGAATTCCTCTGTTAGCTTTAGCAAGAAGGCCAGGCTCAAATGCCTTGACACCCTCAGTTAGGGCTTTTTCAATGTCAATTGTCCCACAGACCCTATCTTCTGTAGCACCCAATGGCAAATCAACCATGTTGATTTTTGTCATTACAACAGCGAGCTCCTCCCCTTTAATAACACTCTCTCTAACTTCAATCCCCATGGACTCCGGATCTTCTGGGTCTGAGTTAAATGGGTCACCAGAAACTACTCTGATTTCAGGAAGTAAATCTACCAATGACCTAACAGTGGTGGATTTCCCAGTTCCTCTATCACCCATAATCATAACACCACCAATCTTGGGATCGATCACATTTAACAAAAGGCATAATTTCATCTCTTCTTGTCCTACTATTGCAGTAAATGGATAAACCGGCCTCTGGCTTTCCTTCGCAGAAAGCTTCTGGTCCTGAAAATACCATAAACTTCAAAAACCCCATTCACAAAAATTGCAAAACTAATTCTTAACGATTTTGCTATGTACATTCTCTTCCAAACAATGCTCTACTCTACCACCGATATAACTAATATACTTCTGCTTCTTCTTTATATCGTGTTTAAATTTATAAACTACTTGACTGAATTAGGCTTTCAATGAACACAAAGACTGAATTGAATGCTCTTCAATCTTTCTACTAAACTACAAAATTATTCAGGCTAGAATTAATAATTTAAACAATTAAGCGAGAATTGTTTTCCACAGAACTGAAATTTAACCTCAAAATTGAACTACTGGTGGAAATAATAAGAGAAATCATAACCATACCGATTCAACAGAGTTAATTTCAGTGGCCACATTGGTAACTGCAAACTGAGACCTCCCCTTCTTCCCCTCAATGCCAATCCCTCCATAAAGCTTCCTCCCAAAATTCTGCCCTGCAAACCACAGCAGGAAAAATAAGTAAATAAATAAAAGTCAAACAATAATAACAAAAAGCTGGAAACTTCCAAAACCCATTAATTAATTTCACTAATAACATCAAACAGTAGAACCAAAAAAAAAAAAGTCGGAAACTTGAGTAAGTATAAGCAATAAACACGAAGTGGGTCAGCCTCAAATGTAGGAAAATGGGAGAATGTGAGCTTCAATTTCGATTTTGAAGAGGAAAGTAAAGTGGGTCAAAGTTAGATGATTGAGAAATATACCAGGGTTTAAGGAGATGGAAGAGATAGTGGGCTTTGAGCTTAGAGACGAGAGAGAGCGAGAAGCCAAGATTGCAGAAGAAGAAGTTCCTAGTATGGACGCCATGTGTTAGTGTTTACAGATTGGAGTTTATGTTCACAGGTTATCACGGCTTGACATGGCTTCCTATTGGTTTGTTGGGTTGCGGATAAGAAGATAGACTTCAGTCGTATCTTGAAGATGCTCTTCTATTATAGGCCGCTGATTTTGACACATTTTTACTTCTAAATAAATAATTAGATTTCTTTTTTGTTTAAAAAAACAAAAAGGAAAAAGAGAAAGTATGAGAATTATTGTTGAATATTTATAGGAAAAAATAATTATTGAGTTGAGCTCTCAATTTCTGTTATTTAGAGTCATAATTCTTTTACTAACCAATTTATAATGAGGTTACAAATATGAATTTACTCTACTCAATCATATAGTGTGTACATGAAAATTTATGTATATATAAGTTTCAAAACGATAAATTATTAGGTCAGAAAAGAATGATATTAAGAAATAAAAAAAAAAAAAAACTTTACCCATATCTCCACAATTTAATTTGGCATACAGAGATAATACTTAGAAATCTGACTGATATAACGCTAACGGGCTTTGCTTATTAATCAGCATTCTCTTTTCCTTCTTTAATAGACAAGTTTATTTGCACAAATTGACACAAACTTTTTGATCCAAGTTTGTAAATCGCAGCATAATACACAATAAACTAGAAAACAAGAGGATTAGATAACTTGTTAACTAGAAAACTCACATTCTTTACTATTACACAGTCCTCACTTCTCCATACCCTCCCTGAAAGCAGGGATGGCAGTAACTTTGCTTTTTCTTCTCTTATACATATTTATTTTTTAAAGTCAATGACGGATCCCAGTTTTACAAATGACGGTAGAAAACACAATCAATACAACAAGACCATTTAAAACTACGGATCAAGACAACCCAAAATCTTTGCTGCTAAACTTCTTCATCTCTTCCTTGAAAGCAGGCATGGCACTCTTGCGCAAAGTCACTTGGACCTTGAATCCATCCTTATTTCCAGCATTTGCCGAAGAGTAAGGTAAGAAAAAGCACGGTTCAATACTTCCAAGTAGATGCCTTGAAAGCGGGAAAACAGTCACTGGACCGCCCCAACCAAAGTCCACACTTGAGTGGCCTAAGTGCCTCCAATCGGTGAATCCACTCACTGAGTTTCCCGCTTTGATGCCATCTTCACGATGTAGCTCCTGAAAGTCGATAAATGACCGCACATACTCATCAGTGCTATTGCTTTTGCTCTTCTTAATCAGCTCAGCAGTTTTCCAAAGTGGTTGCTCAACAAGTTCTCTGGCGCTAAGCTGGGCGTACATTGGAACGCAGCCATTGCCCCAATAGCCAAATGGTAGTGGTGGCTTTACTATTTTACGGACATTCATTGCATATGCAAACTTCACATTTTCATCACCAGCAATTCCTGAGCTTCTGACCCTGAAGAATTATCCATAAAATCAAGTCAATGACACAAAATGATCAAAAATTTCCAAATGTCACCCTTTCTTAAAACGTATTAAGTATATTCTATACAAGTATTTAGAGAAATTTCTAAATAATAATCATTTTTTAAAGTCAAAAAGAGCGGTAGAACTGTAGAATTCGACAACCAATATTATTCATCTAATTTTTTTTTTAAATTAGAAATTATTAAGTTTTTGATTATTTTTAAAAATTTACAGTTATGTAAAAGTCGGATAAAATTTAATAAATGATAGGAAAAAATTAACATACTTGGCCCGCCATAAGAACGCACCCAAAGCCTCAAACGTGGTAAAACCCACACCACACTTCTCAAACAATGCACCCTTCAACTGGTCCAAGCACTCGTCCGTCACGTTAAAGCACTCTCTAACCACCGGTCCAACCTCCTCACGGTACGGTTCAAATCCCTTTTCCAAACTCAAAAACTCTCCAATCGGACCCTCAACCCGAGGCGGATCTCTCGGACCCAACAAACTCGCTCTGTCCCAAACCGGGTTCACTGACACCTGAGTCTCGCCACGAGCCAATGCAGCCATTACATTGAAAAATTGGGTCGCACCAAGCCCATCACACAACGCGTGATGTATCGCAGCACCCAAAGTGTAGCCACCGCACTTAAACACTGTGACCTGTAAAACACATGGACTAACCAACACCTCTTCCGGGTCGGGCACCAACTTCTCTACAAAAACTGAATCCGGGTCATCAAGGTAATTCAGAGAATCAAGTGTGCAGTCCACGTTGGCGTGGATGAGTGGAACGCCTCGGCCAACCTGGCAAAACGCCGAGAGACGACGGTTGCCGACGGGTCGAAGGGAGGCGGCGAGAGGGTAGTAGTGAAAGAGAGCGGAAGACAGGGCAGTGGCGATGACATCGAAGGGGTGTTTGTCAGTGGCGGTGCTCACGTATACTCGGAGATAGCGGAAGGTGACGCGGAGGTTGGGGTCATTGTCAAGGGGGGAAAGAGGGAGTTGGTGGTCGTCGGTGAAGGGTGAAGGGGAGGGAGGAATGGGTTTTGTTTCCAAGATTTTCACTCCCATCTTCGAAGATAGATTTGTAATTCACTTTGGTGATCGTGTTTTGGGTTGAAGCTGTGGCTTTATGAAGGCGGATTAGCTCGATAATTGGTGTCATGCTGAGTTGTTGCTGGGAAAATGCGGGGGGTTGGTGGGAGAGTTGGTATTGGTAATTGCCACATGGTAGAGCTAATCTAATAATAAAAACAATCCTAAAACATATTAATAATACATTTTTTTCTCCTATTCATATTGATATTTTAAAAAATAATAATACTCAAAAGTTCAAATTTAAAAAAATATTTTTTAGATATAAATTCGTTTTTTTCTGAGAAAAAAAATTAGCCATTAATATAATCTTCATATAAACAACAAATTGAAAAGTATAAAGAATTATATTAGTTTGGTCAGGGAGAGGGTTGTTTTGTGTATTATTAATCACAATGGCATCACGGAATCTCACCACTTGACCAACGCACGTTGCACTCTCGCACCAACCCACTCTGCTTTTGCTGTCAAACTTAGACCACGATAATAAACGTG
The DNA here is from genome assembly GCA_026212285.1 of Bursera cuneata. Lineage (NCBI taxonomy): Eukaryota > Viridiplantae > Streptophyta > Magnoliopsida > Sapindales > Burseraceae > Bursera > Bursera cuneata. Next base: position 9,271 of record JANLJB010000310.1, read on the forward strand.
AAAGTGCTTCCGCCGCCGCTATAGAACAGACTTAAAAAATTTTCATCTAAATGACAGTATCCACTCTGTTTTTCAAAATTAAGCGATCTCGCTATATATTAGTTCGTATATTGAGTTGTCTTAAAAGATCTAGTACTTCAACCTTGTCGAACTTCTTATTGTCATTTTGAAGTTATTATTGATAATTTTAGAGTAACAGTGACTCAATATGTTTATAATTATTTTATAAATTGTTATTAAAAAATTAATTTTACAAAGGGCTTTAAAAGCAGAGAATCCCTTACTTAGAGACTGCTTTTGAAGCATAAAATATTAAAATTAATTTTATGAAAAAATATATGTTATAGTTATAAACTAAACATGATTATTTAACTATATTTTTATTGATTTACTGTTTCATTATATTAAACATAATTTTTTATGCTTAACAAATTGATTAAAAAATATAATATTTTAATTATTTTTTATTAATTATTAATATTTATTGTATATTCTAATTATACATTTATATTTATTTAATATTCTTCTATCCATTTTAAACTATTTTACAAATAAATATGTCAATTTATATTTAAATAATTTAAACTATGCGGTTCTTATGTTTTTACTTTAATTATGTTTTAAAATATTATAAATTATTTGTATATAAATTTTTGGAAATAGTTCAACAAAAAAAGAGTTTATTATAAGATATTAATAATTAAATATTATAAAATAATAAAATATATGTCTATTTTAATAATTTATCTATGATTAAAGTAAAAGAAATAACAATTTTAAACGCTTTTATATACTTTTGAAAAGTAAAATAATTTTTAAAAGTTGGTTTACCAAAAATCCTATAACTTATTTTATAGCTACTTATTTATAGAGTAATAACAATCTCAAATTAGCCGGGTAACTTAATTATTATATTTGTTTTTGTTAAAATTTTGATTATTAAATCTATTTTTTAAAATTAAAAAGCAAAACTTTTAGTTTATGGCTTATGTTTAAGTTAAATGCCATGTATAATTCATTTAATTCCTTTTTATTTATTTGTTTTTCAATATTTTGTAGTTTTAATAATATTTGGTTGCCGATTATAGTAGTTCAAACAATTCGATTTAAGTTTACTACAATTTTTTGTTTCTTGTCTTTTGCTATATATAACACATAAATATATATACATGTTACATATATGCAAACATTAGTTTTTATAATTAATTTTATTTAAAAAAAATAGATATATTTTAATTTTATAATTCAAAATTATTAAAATTTTAAATAAATTATTATTATTTTAAAGAAAAATGCCTATTTCTACCAACCCATCGATTTAGAAGAAATTGACTTTGCACCCAAAAGGACAAAGGTCACTGAGTTCATCGACATGGCATAGTTAGTCGCTCCCGCCTTTTCTAACACCGAACTATAAATTTCAAATTCATAACGCCTTCAAGCACAAAAAAAACTAAAATACTTTTTCCTCCTCCAGAAAATTCCCTCGCAATTTTCCTCCCAACCAAACAACTGTTCTTCTCTCATATCCCTTCCAAAAAAATTCAGGTCGCTAATCGCTATACTCTCTCTCTCACACACACAGACGCACATTTGAGCCAAAGAATGAACCATTAGGGTTTCGGAACATTCACAGTTATTTTCTTGATAAGTCTAAAATTTTGAGATGCCTTATTATGTCTTCTTGTTTTAATCGAAGAATTTCTCGAAATTGATTCTTATTATAGTTAGATCGGTGAATCCTCTTTTACTTTCAAGTTAGGTTTAGTTTTGTCATTAGGATCTGTTTGGTTTCTTTTAAGCTTTCTTCAGTCTTCTGAGAATTATATTTATCTCAGCATTTTGCTATTTTATACTTTTCTAATTTTTCTTTTAATTTAGGTATGGTTATTTTTATGGTTAACTTGACCTTAAAGTATCAAATTGAGCTTTGTATTGTCAAATATGTAGTTCGATTCTTATCTTTTCTAATCATGTTATCATTTTTTTGCAAGTTGTTTGGTTTGACTAATTTAAAAATTGAGATCTCTATTAGTCGCTTTTCAAAATTTAACTAGAGTTTCCAACATTTTCAGCTGTGGTTCTCTTAATTTCAAGCCTGTTAGAAGAAAATGCTTCTGCATAATGAGCGAAATTCAGTTTTCTACCTCATCTTGAATTGTAGAGAATATATTTTGTACTCGTTGTTTTGAATTGATATAGCGGATTAATGGACTTTATCTTCTATTTGATATAGATTAAATCAGCGTTCGATGGCTTCTTCGAAGCTTCATATCCGTGTCATGATGCCTGTGCCAGATTGATGCAGTCTATCTTGTTTCAAATTTTTTTAGCACATCAACTCTGGTTGTTGCTCAGAGTCTTTTGTTTGATTCCACTTTCTCTATATATTCTTTCATTTTGAAACTTTATAATCAGATTTCAACTGTTGTTTGTATGCAGTGCCCGGCCATAAGATTTACTGCAAATGACAGAGTCTCGGGAAGGAACTTCAGCATCTGCCAGTCAAAAAGGGAAAAAATCACTTCTAGGTACTCTGTTTTTTCCTCTTTAGTGAAATTTCATCCCTAGTTTTGGATATGATAGTAATAGGAAAATAAAATTGTAGAGAGTGTGCGTATCTTCTTTTCATGATGAATTGCTCTATTTAAGCATAGTGGTATAACTAGCTTTGGCTTCGACTGGCAAGTAACAGTAGTAAATAATATCAGAAGGAGGGTGGATAAAAATCTGAAATGTGTGACGCCCTTAAGGACTTAATGCTACAAAGTGACAAAATGTTAAGAGTAACAAGAGCTTGAGGAACCAACTCTGTATGATGACATAGCATATACTGGTTTTCCTACCGCCCTACTTTGGAGTTCACATGACCAAATTTTACATGTGCTATTGTGGACACCAGGTCTCATGAAGCCTGCAGGTCGTTGGCCAGCCAACCTAAGTCTCTGATGCCTGAAATCCTAAGATGTTGCAATAATATTGATGTAAAATTTTTAAGCCTTATATTTTTCTAATACATGTCATTGATACGATCCTATTTTGCTTTTGAACAGATGAGGAAATTGGAAAGGACTTCCTCAGCTCCTGGAAATCAATTTCAGTTGCAGAAGATGATGCCATGGATTTCAGCTTCGACCCAGTTTCAACTGGAAAGAAAAAATTCAATTTTGACAAGCTGTGAGTGCTGATACAATTTTGAGATTTTACATAACATGATAAAACCTCGATCTGCTGGAGACTATATTCCATTGAACACTTGAATTCCTCTCTTTCCCTTTTACTACGCCATGTCGACACGAGATTTTCATTTTTTCTCATCAATTTCCATTAGCTCTGTTGCATTTTGCACTTTGTCTCCTTCTTGGATATGTTCGGCGAACACCATGCTCTGTTCTTTACAAGTTATATTTCATTCATTTTGAGAAAAATCCAGTTGATGGATTATAGAATCATGAATGAGTCTCCAGTTACCAGATAATGATTATAAGCTCTTTTTTTATTTTCCAGGGATATGGATTTTGATTTGGATGGTAATTTTGACAAGTTATCATCATTCAAAGTGGACATGTCAGATCTTGATTTCTCATGCCCATCAAAAATGACTTCAAAAACCAAGGAAAGAACTGAGGAGGACCCTTCCAGTGGAAATCGTCAAGGAAAAAAAGACCACTTTGCCTTCTCTTTTGACTTTAACCAGTAAGCGGACTGAATCCTTTGAAGGCAGATTTTGAAACTTCATATGTATAACTCCACTGTTTTGAGTTATTTACCAGAGAGGACTTTGCAAATGATGCACAAATCGGGGGAAATTTGGTCAGAGAATTACCAGACGATGAACCTGTTCTGCTGAGAAATGAAAAGAGTCAGAACGACCTTAGTTCTAGCAGGTGAGACATCTATGCATGGAGACCATTTAACACCAAATCTTCTAATTTATTTTTGTGTTAAAGTTATGTTCCTCTGGAAACTGAATTGAATCATGTAAGGTGAGAACCATTAAGAAAGAGCCAAAGCTATTCCTCAAATGACAGTTTCTTATAAAATCTTCAACAGTAAGGGGTTCAAATCTGATGGCATACAAAATGGGAGTAAACTGGTTGGTGAATTAAGGCTTGAAAATAAACAAGTGACACAAGAGGAACTTACAATGCTAGGAAGCGAGGAGAAGAATGCTGGGTGAGATGTCCAATACTTGGGTGTTTGTTCCTTACATGTTTTTTTAATGTTTCGTGGAGTTAAAATTTCTTTGTTCCCGAAACTAATTAGATCATGGAAGTTTAACCAGTAAATAATTGTTGGTACACTTGGCTTTTCAACAGGGAGGATCTTCATGCCAATGACGTTGAAATTGGGAGCGAATTAGAGGGTAATTCAAAGTTACTTAACGGAGAGTTAACAATGAGTGAACCTGTTTTACTTGGAAGAGAAAACAACATCGATAATCTCAATGATGTCAGGTGGGGCATCTATTCCTGGAAACTAGTTTAGACCCAAAGTTCCTCTTTCTAAGATGGAGCTTATATTTTGTTTCTACAGAAATGGCAAGACTTGCAAGGTTTTGAAATCAGTACATAGTTAGTTCTTTTAGTGCTTGAATAACAGTTTCTAACAATCTTCAATAGGGAAGATTCCGAGTCTGATGTTACACAGAATGAGAGCAAATTAGTTGGTGATGTAAGGCCGCAAGATAAACAAGTGGCAAAAGTGAGACCTATTATACCAGGAAATGAAAAGAGCTTTGGGTGAGTCACCCTACATTATATATATTTACATATATATTTTATTTTTGTGTGTGTATGTGTGTGGGGTGGGGTGTGGGGAGGGGTTCTTACAGTTAGTATTTGGTGTGTAGACTTTTCTATTAAACTTGTTTAAACCAGAAACTGATTAGATCAGGCAAATTAAGAACCAGTGAAATACATATTGATATACCTTGCTTTCAACTGTAATTTAGACTAGACGCTTTTCATTACATAAGTGAAACAATAATACTTTCCTGTGAGGTAACCAATCTGGTATCTTCCTTCCATGCCATTGGTTCAAATTTCACTTTTTGTCAGTTACTTTGGTTGGGAAAGAGGAATGTCTGAAAAGAATANTGATAAGGACCGATTATTCCAGCACTACACGAGAAGGAAGAAGAAGGGTGCTAATGAGGAGTTTGTTAGAAAAACTGTTACAACAACTGCGGGAAATTAGGGAGTTGGTTAAAATGGGAAGTTGGTTAGGACAGTCTAGAAGAGAGCAGTCTAGAAGAAAGGAGAAATAGAATAATGTTGGTAAGAGTATTGTTTAAATAGGCAAGGGGAGACCATGTGTAGGGGGGAAGAGAATTATAGAGTCAATTATGTATGGAGGTGAGTAGCCCTCGAAGTCTACTATTTCATCTATAAAATTTCTATAAACTTTTTCTGCATCTCTAGAATTTACCCTTCTTGTTTCTATAAAACTTAGTCGATTGAGTTAGGCCTATCAAGAATTGTAGTTCTGGTTGGCTGGAAAAACAGGTTCTTAACAGAATAATTTGATTTTTGTTTATGTATCAGTGATTCCATTAATAATGTAGGTTCATATATTGAAATTTAATTCCATTGGATATATGCCTATTGTAAATTTTCATTGTGGTGGTGTTGTTTGCACATNTGATCTCAAATTGTCTGGTTTAATCTCACAGCAATGACTTCTATCCTAATGATGCACAAACAAATAATAAGCCGGTTGTTTCAGAGTCTCTTTCTAGAGAGTTGATGAAAATTGAACATGTTTCTCAGGGAAGTGAAAAAAATGTTAAAAGTCTTAGTAATATCAGGTGAGTTACTATAACAGGAAATTTATTTTATACCAAAACTTCTATATAGTGACATGGAGTTGAAATTTTGCCCCTCAAAGAAATAGACCCGATCATGCAAGTTTAGAACCAACTCTTCTTAGTATTCAAACGACCTTGTGCAATTTGCTACAGTGAGGTTGTCAATGTTGATGGTGTACAAAATGATAGCAAAGTTGGTAATTCAAGGCCACAGGATGAAGAAGCAACAACAGGAGAACCAGTTGGGCTGAGAAGTGAAAAGACCTCAAGGTAAGGCATCTATATCTGAGGTATTATTGTTTCTTCTTTTTCATTCTCTCTCCCTTTTTTTTTTTTTTTTTTTTAACCTTACAATTAAACTTATGTTTTTCACAATTTGGATATGATCATGAAAGTTTATAACAAAAAAGTAACCGCTGGGATGCCCGGCTTTCATATGAACTCTTNGCTGAGAAGTGAAAAGACCTCAAGGTAAGGCATCTATATCTGAGGTATTATTGTTTCTTCTTTTTCATTCTCTCTCCCTCTTTTTTTTTTTTTTTTTAAACCTTACAATTAAACTTATGTATTTCACAATTTGGATATGATCATGAAAGTTTATAACAAAAAAGTAACCGCTGGGATGCCCGGCTTTCATATGAACTCTTTTTATTTTACTTTTTGCGTCTATATTTCTGGTACATTGATCTCAAAATTGTTGTGTTTAACCTTTACAGGGAGGACTTCAATACTAAGGATGCACAAATTAGTAACAGATTGGATGGTTCAAAGTCACTTTCAAGAGAATTAAAAAAAATTGAATCTCTTTCCTTGGGAAGTGAAAGGAATGTTAAAAGTCTTAGTAATATCAGGTGAGATAACTAGACTAGGAAATTGTTTTATATGAAAAGCTTCTATATAACGACATTTAGTTGAAATTTTGTTCCTTTAAGAAATGGATTTGATCATGTAAATTTAGAACCAGCACCTTTAAGTACTCAAAAAACAGTCTTATGCAATTTGTGCAACAGGCAGGTTATCAATGCTGATGGTGTACAAAATGGGAGCAAACTTGGTAATTCAAGGCCAAAGGGTATAGAAGCAAGAACAGGAGAACCAGTTATGCTAAGAAATGAAAAGAGCTCAGGGTAAGACATATATTTCTGAGGTTATATATATCTTCTCTTATTCTTTTTTTTTCCCCTCCTTGAACTTCATATGTTTTAATATTTGACTGGTATAAAACTTGCATAATTCTAATTAGGATATTATCAAGCAAGTTTAAAATAAACAAAGTAAACATTGGATACTTGGATTTCTATAAAAAAAAAGTCTATAATTTAGGAATTTGACAATTGGATACTTGCATAAAAAATGATTTTCTTCATAAATTTGACAATTGTACTGTTTTTAATGTAACAAATTTTTACTTGTTTTGGGCTACTGTTATATTGATTTTACTTCTTTCATCTAATCATCTTCTTGGAAGATATTGTTTTTTTTAAGACATGGTCCTCATTTCTTAATAATCGTCAATCATAAATTTCTTTGAGATGCTTCTTATGATCATGCCATTTCTAAATTCATTCTATCACTTTTTGTTTCCTACTGCTTTTTAACATTTTAGAACTCAGAAACAATATCTTTCATCATTCACGTTTTCTCAATGTTCATTTTCTGTGTTAAACATGAAAATCATTTCTGTTTAATGATATACTGTGGTAAGTTATTTCTTCCATTTAATCTGCTTTTATACATTCAGTAAATCTTTTGGGAAACGTCATGTTAGGCTGATTAGCTTTTGAGATCCTGCGTTAATATCTGGCAGATTTCAAGTGAATTCTTCTAGCTTAAATGAAAAGACAACTAATTCAAGCACCAAGCGAAGTGGAAATCCTAAAGTTTTGGTTTCAAGCACACAATCTTTCCAGAACCTGAAGAATGCTTCTGTTGAAGGGCTTAAAAGTGCCAAAAGGACACCTGATCTTTCTGGCTTGAAAATTTTGAGGTTTGATCCCGATATAGCAGTTCTTGCCATTCCATATGTATCTTTTTGGAAATTTTGTCATAGATTTTTCTCATGACTACATCTCTCTCAATACAGGTCTATAGGAGCAAACAAAGATTCCAGTATTGCTTATTCTATTGATGGCAGTCAGAAAAAAAAGCCTCTAACCCCATCCTTGAAGCGGAAAACTATTGAGGTGTTTCAAGTTTCTATTTTACTTACCAGTCTTATAATTTATAGCTTCTTTTTAAAAAATAACAAATGGTATAATAGCTACGGATTTGCTTTTGAAGCAGCAGATATTCTTTTCTAAGTTTCCCAGATAATATTGTGATTATCAACTAATATCCACATGGAGCTATTAAGCAGGAACCAAATGCAGATTTAGTATCCATGAAGCCCGCCAAACGTCTATCTGAGTCACCAAAAGATAGCAGGTCACATGATACTTTTGACTATTCACATCTTTTAACTCAAATTACTAGAGTAACATATCCTTTCCACAAAATCTGCAGAAACTTTAAACATTCTTTGGGAAGAGATGTAGAAGAAGAGGTATCTTATAANTGAAACCTTGTCGCTTGATACATCAATAAGAACTACTAAAATTTGTATTGAATGTGGATCAGGTTGAGGTTTGGTACTTGGTAAATATCTAACTTCCAGTACTTTTACTTTTTCATTAGGCCTGCAATGATGAGAATCAAGGACAAAGTAAGACCAAGATCATTCTCCATGACCACTCAACGTCTGGAATTGAAGTTGCTCGGGATGTCAGCATGCCTCAACTAGAAATTTCATTGGCCATGGAAAGTGATGGAAATGTGGAAAAGGCAGAAGCATACACGAAAGAGCTTGAG
>JANLJB010000311.1:0-26425 GCA_026212285.1 Bursera cuneata
ATGTTGGTCCACGGGGAATTGATGACAGATCAGAGGGCTTGTCCACTCATAAATTGTTTCGAAAACCCTGCCTTGGATTGGCTCCACTTGAGACCTCAACCTCCAATGCGTTGCATTATTGGAGGCTTTGGAGCCTTTTCTGCTTCCCTTTTGTATGAATCTTTTAGTGCACAATCTCATGCAATATATTTTTGTCGAAGCTTTACCCTCTAATTCTCATCCACTATTTTAAAGATTGCAAAAGTAATAGATTAAGATAGCTATTTATACAACATACTCTTAAAGTCTCTTGGATGAACTTAGTTTTTTAATTCGACTTATTTTAATCAAATCTAAATATCTAGTGTCAATGATTACAATGCTGGTGGTGAGATTCATCATTATGAGCCATGCATGTCTGTCATGTATTTAAGATGAACTATATATATTTGTATATGAATACTTTCCTCTATATGTATATCTATATCTGCCCAAAATGCAAGGCCCAAGTCTGAGCTAGATAGGTTAGAATATTGTTGTTATTTAAGCCTCACATAATCTCTTTCTAAGCCTCTCTTTTTTATATTTTTAATTACCAAATCACCCCTTGATAGGTATTTTGTTTCTCTCCAAATGTGTTTCTTCACCGGCAGAGAAGTTCATAATACTTCTCTGCAGGTCTTTGCTTTTTGCTCTTTGTTGAATCCACTAGTCTACATCGTCCGAAGCCCAAAATACATTCCTCCACAACTCCAAAATACACTAGCTTAGATTCAACTTCAGACAACACTCATTCAACTTAAGGATTGATCTACGTTTCACAGTTTAAATTTTTAAGTATGTTCTTGATGTGTAGCAAAATATCCACCATATCTTTCTTTTTATATTATGTTACATTTTCCAATCTCATCATGAGAAAGGAAAATAAAAATTCCAACAGAATAGCTTCAGAATCCAAATATCAAACTTTTCAGCTTAATCCTATATATATTTTGAATGCCTTTTTGATCTAAAGCCAATTTTCTTTCTTAACGTTAAGAGGAATAGCGCAAGAGAGTCAAGAAAGAGGATGAGGATAATTAATAGAGAATAGATAGCTACCGGTTCCTGCTCTTTGTAACTAATGAACGAATGAAAGCTTTTCTTTGCTGTAGAGGTGGGAACATATATCAGAATTCTGTCTATGAAAAAATACTTTCCAATGGAAACATAAAAGGGTACTTTGAATGGCATAATTACATTATATCTGTTAGTTAATTGTTTTAATAACCTAAAATCTAAATAGGAGCTTAAAAAGGGTTTGGTGGAGCTTGAATAACATCCCTAAGATAAGTTTTGCTGATCAAAACTTCTTTCATCTTTTTCTAAATGATAAGCTCGATCGATCCATCTGGATAGTACCTTAATTAATTAGTTTCCCAGTTTTATACTAGGGTTTTTGTATGTGCTTTTTAGTTTTCGGAGATTTTGCCTACAGCATGCAAAATGCATTCTAAATTATTATTATAATACAAAAAAAATGTTTGGGTTGTTTCCTTTTGACGTTAGGAGCCTTGAATTATTTTTCAAATTAATTAGTTAAGGGTTAGACTATTGAGACTTAATTTTTTTTTACTTAATTTTATATACTATTTCATAGGCATTGATTTATCTAATCAAATGGTGGAAATAGTTAAGTTAGTATGAAAAAAATTATATTTTTAACTTCTCATTTTTACCCATAAATTGTAGTAAATCAATAACTATTAAATAATATATAAAATTAAATAAAAAAATTAAGTCTCAATAACATGAGTCATTAATTAATATATTAATTACTTGAGTTGTTTGAATAATCAAATATCAACTTTGAAAAGAAATCAAAGCACTTTTCGATACAGGAATCTGTATTGAGATCCTAATCTCAAAGCACAAAGGAGGAGATATGGCGAAATTGGTAGCTGCTACGGACTTATAAATTGGATTGAGCCTTGGTATGGAAACCAACTAAGTGATAACTTTCAAATTATGAAAAATGTTGGAATAAAAAATGGGTAATCCTGAGTCAAATCCTATTTTACGAGAACAAAAAAGGGTTTAGAACTTGAGAAAGAGGATAGGTGTAGAGACTCACTGGAAGATGTGCTAACAAATGGAGTTGGTTGCCTTTTTCTGGGAAAGAAAGGAAAATAAATTCTTCTATCCAATATCGAAAACCTATAAAGGATGAAAGATAAGCCTATATACATTACATATAAGTAATAAAAAACTATCTAAAAAATGACTACCAAAATTGATATCTTTTTTTTTTAAAGAAAAAAAAAGAAAAAAAATTGTTGTGAATTGATAAAAAAAGAATTGAATAGTCATTGATCAAATCATTCACTCTATAATCTGATCTTTTCTTTTGAAGAACTTATTAGGGTTGAATATTAATTACTGCTCATTTTGATCCGTGTAAGGTAAATTGAGTTCAAGTACTTCTAATCTTACAGATCCTTTGTGTTGATAAATAATTTAGTAACAAAAAATAATTAATAGAAAGGAAGATCAAAAACAGAAAAATCGCTTTAGGTAAGATTTTCTTACAACAGGGATTAACTTGCTTTCACTTGTTATATTTATTTCATATTTTCTGTTACTGGATTAACAATTTGGAATTTTAAATTAAGTTGAAAATATTTGATTCTCTTGTAGTTGCCAATCAGATATTGAGATATATCTCTAACTGTCTCTTAACGTGCAAGATACTAGAGATGTGAAAAAAGATCTCTCTTAATCTCTAGTGAAAGAATTTAAAGGAAACTAGTACGTTTAATTTTAAAAGTTTGAATATTGCATGAAACATACCGATAATGATGAGAGAAAGGATCAACAACCACTTCCCGGCTCATTCGAATGCAAATTCAACTTCGTGTAGAGAGATAGAAGGAGCATTTTAAAACGAAACGTTATCTTCCCACCAGCCTTTTATTTAAAACTACAAAGAGCGTCTTACAAAACCCTATTAATCAACAATAAGCTTGTTAAACTTGGCAAGAAAATTAATCGCAATTATGAAGAGATTTTTCATGACTTCTTCCTTAATAATCTTGGCTGCGTGGGCTGCCATGGCAAGCGGTGAGCTCAATCGTCCGCATGCACCTTTGAAATCTCCATCTCCATCTCCATCTCATTCCTATGCACCTACTCCTGCACAGACTTGCAACGATGTCATTTATCAAATGGCTAGTTGCGTACCGTTTTTGAGTAATGGGGGCAAGGACTCGAAGCCTAGCTCTTCTTGCTGCTCTGGGTTCAAATCCATGCTCAATGTGAGCCGTCAGTGCATTTGTGAAGCCATAAGAAGTAGCGGTCAGTTGGGTGTTGATTTGAATATGACTAGGGCAGCTGCTCTTCCTTCGGATTGTGGAGTGTCTGCTCCTTCTGTTAGTAAATGCGGCCGTGAGTTACTGACATCTCTCCCTCTTGCTTTGCTACAATCTTTTTATTGTTCAACAAGTAATGATTTTTATTTATTTACGTACTTATTAACCAGATATTAATCAGTTAACCCTCTTCCTAGTACAACTCCTTGTATGATATAATACCATGCAATTCTTTTCAGAATTTCCGGAAATCGATCAACAAGTATGACAGGAACAACCGAATCCTAAGAGTGATGATCAAGACAAGTCTTGTCAAAACATGATACATAACTAATTGAAACTTATTTTAGAATATCACTAGAAGAGTTTTGAGAGTTCTTTGTCATTTTGTGAACTCATTTTTTACTTGTTATGCTACTGGTCGCAGTTGCACCTCCAGCATTGCCACCGAAGAAACCTCCAACACCTTCAAAGCCTCCTGCGCCGGTGCCATCTAACAGCCCAGCCCCATCACCACTTGCAAATGCTGCCACCTATAGCACGCCTGCTTCCTTAGTAGTTGCTATTGTTAGCATGCTTGTTGCTTCGTTCTCCATCATTTCGGTTTAGCTAGCTAGCTAGGATATGATTTTTTGTCTCTTCTGTTTGCTTTCTCTCAAGTAGTGATTTGTAGTTGGTTTGTCTATTTCTAGCTTAGCTTTATTAGACAGCATTTTATCTTTGATCTTTGTTCCATTATATATCACATTAGTTTGAGTTTGGTTTGATTTAGATGTTTGTTTTTGAAGCAGCTCTTCTTGTCAATAATACTTGGATCTCTAATCTCTAGTTTATGTGGCAGTTCAAACATTTTTCTCAAGTCCAACTTATACTTCCAAATATATATATATAATAAAGGAATAGCAGCCACGCGTGAGCCTAGGTGACTGAATTGAGGCCCAACAAGAGCAAACATCGGGCTCTTGGAGATTTTGGGCCAACGCATAGATCTGATGTTTTGACCAAAAAGTTAAGTGATTCTAATATCCAAATATCTTTTCTGGTAAGCATTATAAAATTAAAATGTTCTAATAAAGAGGTCAGCGGTTCAAGTATATCAGTTCTCTGTAATATTTCCTGTTAGGGAGGGTATACATTATTATTAATTGGATAATAAATGTCATTGCTTCAACCATATCAATTACTGTCAGCCATGAAGTAACGATTCTGGTAAGTGGACTCGTGGTGGAACCTAATTCAACAATAAAGACAAATTAAAGGATTAAAGAGGAATCATAACTTCCAATGGAATAGAAAGGAATTTTATGTCAGAGCATTGAAGATCGTGGTAGGTGCAGTTGGGGGTTAGGTTGAGGTAGAGGTATTCAGCCCTCGAGTGTCATCTGCCAAGCAACTCGTCAGTCTAGAAACAGGCAATGGAAATGAAGCATTGCGCCCCACAACTTACAGCAATTGCTCAAGAAAGCGACGGCTGTATCCCCAATTGAGCGGAGCCACATCCTCATATAATCTGCTATTTCGAAAAATGAGCCATTTACTCATTTTATGCCACGCCACGTTTTGGAAATAATTGTATGCACGCTAAGACCCACCAGTAGTTATCAAACAGTCCTATCAGGGAAACCACAATCACTCATTGATGATCTAAAAGAATGGAAATTATACTAGACACCCCCCTTGATTTGGCAATTCACTGTCACCCCTACTGTTCAAAAATAACAAAAAAACCCCGTTCCTGCCTATCGTTGAAGAAATAGAAAATTATTTGGAATTGTACATTGGACTTGAGAAAAATGTTTCAATTACAACATATTAGGAATGTATTTAATTAAAATTAATTACTTTTATTAAATAGAAGATAGGAGAGAGAGAAAAGATAGTTTGAAGGAGATATGGAAAAGAGAGGAAAAAATCACATTTGATGGTCATGTTCTTGAAAGAAAGAGAAAAAATATATTTTTTTGATATGGTAATATTTTTATTTATTGTTATTAAATAAGACCAAAAAGGGTAAGGGGTACTTTAGGCGAAAGATATGAAATCTTTTAACAGATTCTTCTAACAGTTGTACGGAATCGGGGTTTTTATGTTACTTTCCAAACAAAGTGGGTGCTCCAATTTTCCTTAGAAAGAATGAGCCAGTTTTGATATAATCAACCAATTGATGGACTAGAATGTATCATTTTATGCATCTTCTATAATGGCTTCGGCGTATCAACAATTGCCTTGTCAGGAAGGCTTTAGTTAAGAATTATTGATAATATTTATCTAGAAAATTAATATACATGTTCCACTCTTACTAATTTATCTCATTTTAAATATTAAAAAATGATAATAAGGGAGTAAAATAGATAGATTTGAATGAATTAAATAACATTTGAACAAATCATCCAGATTCTTTTAGACCTTAATTTGCTAACAACATTACATCAGGTAAATCATGTCATACTAGGAAACAAATTTTTTCTTTTGAAGCAAATATAAAATAATATTTTCTAAACCATGCACAATAATGGCAATAAACTACGCATTATTGATGCCACGAGGTACACCACACTTGGCACAACCAACAAATCAACCTTTCTAAACTAAACAAATTACCTTAGATAGATTTTATTTTCCGATTTGNGGTTTCATTCCCAAAAAAACCCGACTCCTAAATAATGTTTATGGTACAACAAGGATAGGATATGGCAGGGTTCTCATCCTCTTCAATGCTCCTTTTCAAGGGACCTGGGCCTTAGGTACCTGATTCTCCAGCTGAACTCTTCCCAATTCGCTTGCCTTTACTAAGGGAATCCAGATAAATTTCTTTTCCTTAACTTAAACTTTGAGGATAATCCTACTGGACCTAGGATCCTTCAGATTCAAGAGTAAACCTATGCAGACATGCCCTCGGCCTAAAGGCTTATTGCACAACTTGTGTTCAAAGACTCAATTTTACACCTGGTTACGGTAGTTGGTGAAATGCAAGAGCCTAGATACCCGCTGTATGTGCGACGGGAGCAAGCTCTCTCGTTAGGGTTAGGGTCTCCTTGGTGCAGTCATTTCGTTGTTGTGCCAAAAAGGACGGGTTGGCACTTGCGAGTGAGATGCCGCCTACCAANAAGATTCAATATTAATTTGTTTTTGATTTTGATAAATTTATTAGTATGACAGAAACCATAATCAATCAGTCAAATACTTGTTAAAAGTTGTTGTCAATTTTCCACGTCTTGTAATTGAATTAAAATAGAACTCTAAGCAAAAGACTGTGATAGAAGAAACAAGGATAGCATGGATGGACCTAACTACCAACCATAACCAAACGCCCATGCAATATTAATTATCTAATCAAAACCTTCACCTACAGATCCTATCCCCCGCACTCCAAAAGTTCAGTTTCCTTCTCTCTCTTGGACATAAACAGAAACACATAGGTAGCAAGTTATGTTAGACCAAAAGTATGAAGCCAAGAATGTGACAAATCAAAGAAGGGTTAGGTTCACACACACAACCCCATCCAACTTAAAGTCAAAACACGCAACTGCCCAGAAAAAAGAATTGGGTCAGTTTTTTTCTTTTATTATTGGTCACCTGAAAAGAGGGAATGATTTTGGCTTTCTTTTAGTGTTCATTCTTTGAAGAAAAAAACAAATTATATATAATTGAAAAAAAAAAAAAAAACAAGAGGGTAGCTGGGATTACTATTTTTATATAGATAGTTATATAAGTGTAGAACCAGACAGACGTTGAGTTGAATGTTGATGAGAGAGCGGTGTGGTAGCAGGGGCAGGTACCACGTGCAAACAAACTCATTAAAGGCCGTNTAGAACTTAAGAGCCCCACCTTCCCCTAACTCTAACCTACCTCCCTGCAATTTCCTTAAAACGAAACTAAACTTCAGATTCATTTGAACATAATATTTATGTTCATGTACACATGAAACAACACTACACAACACAACACAAACAACAACTGATCAAACACACTTTGCTGCTTTCTGGGTTGTCTTAATGCTAAGTTTTTCTCTCTGCTGCTAATTCACTTAAAATAGTCAAATGCTTGATACCCAGAAAGGGAATTAAACCCAATTTGATTCCAGCTCCCAGTATCTCATCTTCTGTTTCCAGGTTTTTATACTTGCTGATTCCATTTCCAACTAAGTACTGATTATTATTGTTTTTCTGATCATGGTCTTTGTAGTTGAGCTTGAGTGTGCTAGTTAGGTGTGATTCTGAATTGGGTTCCCTTTGGAGTAGTTTGTTGTAATCCACTTTTGCACTTTGTTGGATATCGTGGGGTTTGAAGTGTCCACTTTCATTTGTAAAAGTAGGAAACGTTTTTTATGAAATTAATGTTTTTATGATCCTGCATCTTGGATATGATAAAGGGAATCATTACCATAATATATAAGTCTATCTTTTAGGGGCTTATCACTTAGGTTCATCATTCTAGTCTTTTTCTTACTTCTATCAAATAGGAATCCGCCACTAACATATTATGAACAGTGCTTTCATAGGAGAGGTTAGAGAAACAGTTTTTATCTGCAACAATTATTATTATTGTTATTTTGAAGGTAGAATTTCTTTTTCTGACAAATGGGAATTGGTTGCTGGAGATTCTTAGGTTTTCTTGCTTAGATTTGTATCATTCACTAAGGCTGAGTTTGGTTGAAAATGGAACTGGAAATTTAGTTTAGTATGCCACTGGATTGGGAATATAATTATAATTTTCCATTTTCAAGGTACAAACTAGTCCACTGAAGAAAGCAAAATTAGTATTAGTAGTGTTTCACAATTGGAGTTTAATGTCAAATTCAAATGGGTGCAACCAAATACGGCCTTAGTGCGTTACTTGAGTTTCTTTTCAGGTTCAAGTTCACCTTTGCTGTTGAACTGGACTTGCCTGTGATTGGTTTTGTTTCAAGGTCCATTGCTTGATTAAGTTTAGTTGTTATAAATAGACAATGTAATTATTGAAACTTAAGAATTAGAATCCTTTAATTTTTAAAATTATTTTATGTTTGGGTCAAAGACCGTTCTGAATTATAACAACTTCATTTCATTATTAAATTTTCATTCTCCAGCATGTTGATTGTCCTCTTTTGGCCTTGCAGCATGTCGGAAGCCCAAAGGAGATCATCAATGGCTGGTGTTGGGCGTATCAACGGGCATATGAATGGGGTAGTTCCAAACAGGAGCCCTGCTACAATATCTGAAGTAGATGAGTTTTGTCATTCTCTTGGAGGGAAGAGGCCAATCCATAGTATTTTAATTGCAAACAATGGAATGGCAGCTGTCAAATTTATACGTAGTATTAGGACATGGGCTTATGAAACTTTTGGCACAGAGAAAGCAATCCTGTTGGTGGCCATGGCTACCCCCGAAGATATGAGAATCAATGCAGAGCATATTAGAATTGCTGATCAGTTTGTTGAAGTTCCTGGTGGGACAAACAATAATAACTATGCTAATGTGCAGCTCATTGTAGAGGTGTGTATATTGCATTCAGATAAAACATTTGCACTTCCAATTTTGTAGAGGTTTAAGAATTTTTACAACAGAAATGAGTTCTGTATTGAGATATCCAGAAGCTCAAATCACTACATATTCTAGTCTCTCAGAATGAGAAGACATGATTGTAAAAGTTTTGAGTTGTAATTCCTGGTTTACAGATGGCTGAGATAACACACGTTGATGCGGTTTGGCCTGGGTGGGGCCATGCCTCTGAGAACCCAGAGCTACCAGATGCACTGAATGCAAAGGGTATTGTATTTCTTGGGCCCCCAGCCACATCAATGGCAGCATTGGGAGATAAGATAGGATCATCATTAATTGCTCAGGCGGCTGAGGTTCCCACCCTTCCATGGAGTGGTTCACATGTAATTTTCTTGTTCTCTTTAAAGTATTTTCTTTCAATTTTTTTTTTTAAATTTATTCTTTCTTCCAGGTTGACATATATCTAATATATTAAAATTCTTTTCCAGGTGAAAATTTCTCCAGATAGTTGCTTGATAACTATCCCAGATGAAGTATATAGAGAAGCATGCGTTTACACGACCGAAGAGGCTATTGCAAGTTGCCAAGTTGTGGGTTATCCGGCAATGATCAAGGCATCTTGGGGTGGTGGTGGTAAAGGCATAAGAAAGGTCCGTTCCATACATGAAAATATTACATTAGTCATAAAACTTGTCCTATCACTCTGTCAATATGTCATAAAACTGGTCTAGACCTACACACTCCCAATCCCTTAGTTATTTAATGATATGAACTAATTCTTGTTGCTATTTTGGTTTTCTAGGTTCATAATGATGATGAAGTTAGAGCATTGTTTAAACAAGTTCAGGGTGAAGTTCCTGGCTCGCCCATTTTTATAATGAAAGTTGCTTCTCAGGTTAGATCATATATTATACTTTGTTCGGGAAGTGCTTACTCTGATTGCCTGGGTTTACATTTTAGCTGACATTTTTTTCCCCTTAATTAGAGCCGGCATTTAGAAGTCCAGCTACTTTGTGACCAGTACGGGAATGTCGCAGCTTTGCATAGCCGTGATTGCAGTATTCAGAGGCGACACCAAAAGGTAAATTCATCTGTGTATGATGCTAGAACTAAATTGATTTATTCTGTAACTAGTGGCTCTATTTTATTTTTAGATTAATAGAGAAGAAGTACTGAAGAAAGATGCGTTTGCCTCTAATCATTTATGTGGAAAAATTTCCCCTTTTTTCCTTGTAAGATCTGATTATGTTATGTTATCTAGATAATTGAAGAGGGTCCAATTACTGTAGCTCCACAAGAGACTGTGAAAAAGTTGGAGCAGGCAGCTAGAAGGTTGGCTAAATGTGTAAACTATGTTGGAGCAGCTACCGTTGAGTATCTGTACAGTATGGAAACCGGCGAGTACTATTTCTTGGAGCTCAACCCTCGGTTACAGGTATGTGATGTTGTTCTAACTGGCTAATGACCATGTGATACTCTCACTAGGCTTCCAATTTTATGGTTGCAGCTTCCATGTGATCCTTTGAATTAGCTTTTTGGAATTCTCTATTTTGTAATATATGTCTACATTTCAAGTAGATATAGGAGCATAGTATGCTTGTTGTCATTCAGAAACTATAAAAGTTCATTTATGTGCTGACAAGGTCAGCTTAGGATTGGTTCTATCCTGTTACAGATATAATTTGGCTGCTTAGTTATAAAAAACTTATTTGGAGCTTATAATGTCTTGGTCGAACTGTATTGGCTGTTGGTTTCTCACCTGACTATATTTTGATATGATGTTATTTATATTATGATTGTTGCTTCCTGCTTGCTTCCTCTTGATATTTTAATCTTTCTAAATTTTGTTGTTTACTCCAATCTAGGTGGAGCATCCTGTCACTGAGTGGATTGCTGAAACAAATCTACCTGCGGCACAAGTTGCAGTTGGGATGGGTATTCCGCTCTGGCAAATTCCAGGTATGGATTTACTTGATCTAAAATTTTCATGTTTTCCTCTTTCTTATTTATTATTAAAAATAATATTAACTTATTGATATATGTGTCCCTCGTTTTGTGCTTATGTGTCTCAATAAATTAGAAATAAGGCGATTTTATGGAATGGAACATGGTGGAGGGTATGATGCTTGGAGAAAAACTTCAATTGTTGCTACACCTTTTGATTTTGATAAAGCAGAGTCTACAAGGCCAAAAGGTCATTGCGTAGCCGTCCGTGTAACAAGTGAGGATCCTGATGATGGTTTTAAGCCTACAAGTGGGAAAGTACAGGTTAGACTCTGAAGGTTCATGCTCACTTGAAGCATCTAAAATTTCTGTTTATGATGAACCTGATTTTCCTTTCACAAATTTGTGCAGGAGCTGAGTTTTAAAAGCAAGCCAAATGTTTGGGCTTACTTCTCTGTTAAGGTAAGTGTTAGCTGAGAATTCCATGTGAATTAATTCTTACACTTCCGAAATTTAAAAGTGTTTGAAATTATGATTTGCAGTCTGGAGGTGGCATTCATGAATTCTCAGATTCTCAATTTGGTAAGTTTTATGTTGGTACCAGAGTCTTAAGTTTGATTGATCAAACTACATAGATTTTTTTTTTTCTGCTATTATTTTGAATTTCTTATAAATTAAATTAGCTCCTACACTGACCAGAAGAAGACCAGCTCTTCACTGACTGGAAGAATTTTGTATGAATAAATTCAGGTCTTTTAGAGGCTGCAAGTTGAGAACCCTGAGATTTTTAGTTTTTTACTGTTTTAATATTCTTAAAGATCCTTATAGCTGTGTCATCACTGAAGAGAATTTTTATTTTACTCATATCCATGATGTGTAAAGCCCATGCTTGGGTTTAAGCTCTTTGGAGAGCTTCAGTTTGTGGAAAACATTCTCCTGATTCTCCTGATTCCTTGAGTTTTTTAAACTTAGTTCTGTGTGGTTTAGCAGTAGTTATTGCTAAAATAGTATGTTGCGTCTTACCTCAGGACATGTTTTTGCATTCGGAGAATCCAGAGCTCTAGCTATAGCCAATATGGTTTTAGGACTGAAGGAAATTCAAATTCGTGGAGAAATCCGTACCAATGTCGATTACACCATTGATCTTTTACATGTAACCTTTCTTACTTCTTGGCAATTTAATCCCGCTATAATCATTATATTTCTTTTTGAAAATTTTATTCCTCCCAAAATAGAAATTGACACAGTTAAAAATGTTTATTCAGGCTTTAGATTATAGAGAAAATAAAATCCACACAGGTTGGTTGGATAGTAGAATTGCTATGCGAGTTAGAGCAGAAAGGCCACCATGGTATCTCTCTGTTGTTGGTGGTGCTCTATATGTAAGTAGCTGCCCTATGCATGTTGGTGTGTGTGTGCATGTATGCTCATGTGTTAATTTATTCACACTATTATTTTGTTTGATTCAGAAAGCATTGGCCAGCAGTGCAGCTGTGGTTTCAGATTACGTTGGTTATCTTGAAAAGGGACAAATTCCTCCCAAGGTACTGACAGTTTCCTATTTACATGCCCTGTTAAGCTAACTTTATCAATAGTAATATCATTTGATACTGATTGCAGCACATATCACTTGTCAACTCTCAAGTGTCTTTGAACATTGAAGGAAGCAAATATACGGTATTTATTCTAATGATGTCATGGCACTAATATAACAGGCTCTTTCAAATTGCATGAGCTTTGGAGTTGGCTAATATGTTCTGTTAATGTTTTGGAAACCTTTTTCTAGATTGATATGGTCAGAGGGGGACCTGGGAGCTATAGATTGAGAATGAACAAATCAGAAATTGAAGCGGAGATACATACTTTACGTGATGGGGGTTTATTAATGCAGGTAAGCATTTATTTTCTTGGTAACACTTCCTTTGTTTATTGCTTTGCAGATTATGTATTCTTGTTCTTGTTACTCATTTTATGTTTGTTCTCAGAATTTCTTAGTATCACAACATAAGCTATGTTATCACATCATAATGAGTTTCATTGACCTAAGTATAAAAATCTTTCTATAAAGCAAGCAGTATCAGTTTGAATGCTTATATATGTGACCTGTCATCTGCATCATTAATTCTTTTGATCCAGCTCTTTTATGAACTTTATGTTCTAGAAACTTATTGGTTGTTGGAAATCGTAATGACTTGATCCACTGTTTTGTGTTAGAGTGCCATCAAACATTGGGACCACATGTCCTATAAGATTCATATGCTAACAGTAATGTTGGATTACTGACCATTCATTTTGTAGGTTTTGCATGAGACCTGTATTGATGATTCAGATGCCTTCATTATGTAGACTATAGAGTTCTTATAGGGCATCTGGTCGTGTACATCACTTAATGCATGGACCCCAATATATGATGATGCTTTGATATTGCTGATAGATGACTCATGACTCCTCAACACTATTTTAAGTTTCTTATGTGAGTTGCTACCAGATAATATTATACTTGGCAGGCATAGCAAAAAGCCAGGACGCTTTTTTTTTTTTTTTCTCTCCAAATGATTGAGGGATATAAGGGGGCCCAAGCTTTGAATTTGAGTTCGTTAAAGTGAGTTCATGAATTTTTGGATTATCAAGAAAGAAAAAAAATTGAAGGAAATTGACTTTGTTATGATCAAAAAATTGAATTTGAGAAAAACACTTTAGTTATCTAGGAATATAGATGGATGCTATCCCAACAAATAATTATGAGATTGTGTTCCTAGCGAACAGAGTGAATATTACAACGTGATCCTGTTGTTTGAAGTTGCCTATTATGTATATTCTATGTAACTGTTTACTTCAATTTGTTACAGTTGGATGGAAATAGTCATGTTATATATGCAGAGGAAGAAGCCGCAGGAACTCGCCTTCTCATTGATGGAAGGACTTGCTTGCTTCAGGTGCCACCAATTCTTTCCCTCTTGTTATTTTCCTTTTGCCTTAACTGGGGTACAATTGCTTAGGTTTCTTTGTTGCATCCAGAATGATCATGATCCATCAAAGTTAGTGGCAGAAACACCATGCAAGCTACTGAGGTTTTTGGTTGCAGATGGTAGTCACATTGATGCTGACACTCCTTATGCAGAGGTTGAGGTCATGAAGATGTGTATGCCTCTTCTTTCACCTGCTTCTGGAGTAATCCAATTTAAAATGGCTGAAGGTCAAGCAATGCAGGTAAATCGTTTTCCATATAAGAAATTTAAATTTGCTGTATGTTATAGAAATTAAGAAGTCACTTTCCATGTAGGCTGGTGAACTTATAGCAAGGCTTGATCTAGATGATCCTTCTGCTGTAAGAAAAGCTGAACCTTTCCATGAGAGCTTCCCAGTCTTGGGACCTCCAACTGCAATTTCTGGTAAAGTTCATCAGAGATGTGCTGCAAGTTTGAATGCAGCCCGCATGATTCTTGCTGGTTATGAGCACAATTTTGATGAAGTAAGTATTGTCTTGCCTTTATCCTAGTAGTAGAATTTTTACTACTTTTTAATCCACAATTTATTCTGTTCTGTATTATACTGGATTATGGCCTTCTAGACCAAGAAATATAAGTTGACAGATTAACATTTTTTTTTTTAAACTTTGAAATTGATTTATCTTATCTAAAAATGTGGCATCTATTTTAGGTAGTGCAAAACTTGCTAAATTGTCTTGATAGTCCTGAACTCCCCTTCCTTCAATGGCAAGAGTGCTTGGCCGTTTTGTCAAACCGCCTACCCAAAGATCTAAAAAATGAGGTGATATGTCAAACTTATGGCTTTGATCTCTGCTTTTTTGCTCCAATAGGTGGCTTTGAACTCCTAAATTTATCTTATTTTACCTTGATTCATACAATTTATCAGTTGGAATCAAAATATAAGGAGTTTGACGGGATTTCCAGCTCCCAGAATGTTGAATTCCCTGCCAAACTATTGCGAGGTGTTCTTGAGGTCAGTTCTTTATCTAACTTGTTCATTCTTGAAACCATTTATTCTCAATGTTTTAGTACACTCAGGAGCACATGCTTTTTGCTACAGAAACATCTGTCATCGTGTCCTGATAAAGAAAGAGGATCACAGGAAAGGCTTGTTGAGCCTTTGATGAGTCTTGTGAAGTCCTATGAGGGAGGAAGAGAGAGTCATGCCCGCATCATTGTTCGGTCACTTTTTGAAGAGTATCTGTCTGTTGAAGAATTATTCAGTGATAACATCCAGGTAATTTTGTCCCCATAAATGACAAATCATACAATGTTAACATGAAAATGGAGATAACTTGTCCTGAATATATGGGATTGCCAACACCACTCTTATTAGCGACCTTCGAAAATTAGGATTCCAATTGAGGCATAATCAAAATATTAAAAGTCCAATTTTAACTCAAAAGTTTTAGTCCTTTTCTGAAAGTTGTTCCATTAGTATGATGCCCTCTGGTGTCTCCACATTCGAATCCATCTAGCAGCAAGTAAAGTTGCTAAGTTAAAGTTTTCTTCAAATTCACAGATCTGGAGTTCTATGTGAAGAAAAGATAAAACATCTATCTTCAAGGCTCTTTTGATTGTATCTCTTAAGTCTTTCCAAATACATGCTTGTCTTACGGATAAAATTATATAAGAAACGCGTCTTTCCTGTGTTCAAAACTGACAGGCTGTTCTCTTATTTTTGAACCTTGGTAATATACTGTTATGTTATTACTTAGTCAATGTACTCCAAAGTTGTCCCTTGAACTGAGATACTTAATTCAAAAGAGCCAAAAGCATAAGGTTTTGATGGATGAATCCAAAATTTTAATGTTGTTCCTTTCTTTTCATTAAAGGAGTCTTAATCACAATATTATTTGCTTGTCTAGGCTGATGTAATTGAACGTCTTCGACTTCAATACAAGAAAGACCTATTGAGGGTTGTGGACATTGTACTGTCTCATCAGGTATTATAGAATCTTATAATATGCTTACTGGCTGGCCTTCTTCTGGTCAGTTTTGCTTTTTTATATAAATTGTTTTGCATTGGAATTATGTGAATTTGTTGGCTTACAGGGTGTCAGGAGTAAAAATAAGCTGATACTACGACTGATGGAACAACTGGTATACCCTAACCCTGCTGCATACAGGGATCAACTTATACGATTCTCTGCACTCAACCATACAAATTATTCTGAGGTTGGTCATGGCACTGAGTTTTTTATTTGAAGTTGAATGATTAGATTTTTCTAGAATGTGGTTTGTTCTTCTTCATCATTTTTTTTTCTTCCAAGGAACACTTGAAACTGTCATGGAACTTAATATTCTCTTTTATGTTTATCTTCTCCTTATGTCATTTTCTGGTGATTATTTTTAACTTTCTCACCTCACGTTACTTTTAACATTCTAAACAACATCTTGATATATACAATAAATTGATGCAGTTGGCACTAAAGGCAAGTCAGCTGCTGGAGCAAACCAAACTAAGTGAGCTTCGTTCAAACATTGCTAGAAGCCTATCTGAACTAGAGATGTTTACAGAGGATGGTGAAAATATGGATACTCCCAAGAGGAAAAGTGCCATTAATGAACGAATGGAGGATCTTGTGAGCGCTCCTTTAGCAGTTGAAGATGCACTTGTAGGTCTGTTTGATCACAGTGATCACACCCTTCAAAGGCGGGTAGTGGAGACGTATGTTCGTAGACTGTATCAGGTACTTTTGATTATATATTGCAAGTCTCGGCTACTTTCAACCTTTTGAGGAGCAGACCCGTTTTTGACCCTTTCTGTGTTGTCATCAGCCCTATCTTGTAAAAGGGAGTGTCAGGATGCAGTGGCACAGATGTGGCCTTATTGCATCATGGGAGTTCTTGGAGGAACATATTGAGCGAAATAATGGATCTGAAGATCAAATGTCTGATAAACCATTGGTTGAGAAACATGGTGAGAGGAACTGGGGAGCCATGGTTATCATAAAATCTCTTCAACTCTTTCCAGCAATTGTTAGTGCTGCATTGAGAGAAGCTGCTCATAATGTTGTTCATGAATCAATTCCAAATAGATCTGCAGAACCAACTAGCTGTGGCAATATGGTACATATTGCATTGGTGGGCATCAACAATCAGATGAGCTTACTTCAGGATAGGTATACAGGATGTTTTTGCTTTTTGACCTGCATGAAATCTGTATTTAAGAATTGCTACACTTCCCTGTGATCATTGATGAGATTTTTTACTCTATAAATTGCATGATGCATTGGAATGGTTTATTGTTTGTATGTAAGCATCAGCACCTGTACTTAGTAATCTGACTAAATCTGGTTCAGTTTGAATTGGTTTATTTGTAATCCAATCATGGAGCCTTACTTTAAAAAGTAAAATATGATCACGTTTCGTTTTCACTCTGCTGCAAAATTCTTGCCATGGGAACTAATCCTTTAGATGTGAAATTTAGGGAAAAGGAAATTCTGATTGTAGTGATATCCCTTCTAAAACCGGCATTTTTCTTTGGTTCTTTGCAGTGGTGATGAGGATCAGGCCCAAGAGAGAATAAACAAGTTAGCCAAAATACTTAAAGATCAGGAAGTGGGCTCCAGTCTACGCACTGCAGGTGTTGGGGTGATTAGCTGTATCATACAAAGAGATGAAGGCAGGGCTCCTATGAGGCACTCCTTTCACTGGTTGTCAGAAAAGCTTTATTATGAGGAAGAACCTCTACTGCGTCATCTGGAACCTCCGCTATCCATCTTCTTAGAATTGGTTAGTCATTTTCAACTCTAGTCTCATTCAGTTCCATTTGCACCCTTGACCTGAAATTTCTTAAATTAATTCTGGTCCAGGACAAGCTTAAAGGTTATGATAACATACAATACAATTTATCAAGGGATCGACAGTGGCATTTATACACTGTTTTAGACAAGCCACTAGCAATACGGAGGATGTTCCTCAGGACTCTGGTTAGGCAAAACACTACAAATGAAGGATTCTTGTCTTATCCAGGACTGGATCTGGAAACCAATCGTGCCCAGTGGGCTATGTCACTTACTTCAAGGAGTATTTTGAGGTCCTTAATGGCTGCAATGGAGGAGTTGGAACTTAATGTGCACAATGCCACAGTCAAATCTGACCATGCTCATATGTACCTTTGCATCTTACGGGAACAACAAATCAATGATCTCGTGCCTTACCCTAAGTAATTATATCCAAATTTAATTTTTTTTCTTTGTGGATAAATGTTAATTTTCTTCTGGGGTCTTACATCTGGGCTGCTGTTTCTAGGAGAGTTGATGTAGATGCTGGGCAGGAGGAAACTGCAGTTGAGGTAATCTTGGAAGAAGTGGCACGTGAAATACATTCAACTGTTGGTGTGAGGATGCACAGGTTAGGTGTGTGTGAGTGGGAAGTGAAGCTTTGGATGGCATCTTCTGGACAGGCAAACGGTGCTTGGAGGGTGGTTGTGACTAACGTGACTGGTCACACCTGTACTGTACATGTAAGTGTATATATAATGTTTAGAAAAATGATCTTCCTACTTGGAACCCTTTTTTGGGTTAAAAGTGTTTTGGTCTTACTGATAGTCATTTAATTGTTTCATCACAGAACAATAGGTTTATTCTATGAAGTAATTTATAGTTAACAATTAAGGCGGGAAAATAGTTCCCAATAAAATCAGTAGATCTTGGCTCTCACTTTTTTGCATAAATTTTTCTGTGAGAAAAGAAGTTGCCTGAAACATACCTTTCAACTAAACTGAAGTTGCTGATCCACCCCTGGCTGTGGAGCACATTTTTCTGCTGTGATGACCTACTTTGCTTATATCCTGTGGATGAGAAGAAAAATAGTATGAAAATTTGATTTATAGGACTGAGTAAGTTGGATAATATACATGATAAAATTGATAAATAAAGTTTGGAAATCCCTCTCATTTGCGTGAATGACTTAAGAGTTCAGGTTAGACTACCTATACTGGTTAGGTACAAAATTCTGTTATTGGTAACCTTCTATTTATATTATAATCTTGATGAATGTGTTATATATCATGCTTATGCTACTGGTTAATTTAAAATCCAGATATATAGAGAACTTGAAGGTACCAGTAAACACGGAGTTGGCTACCATTCAATCTCTGTACGGGGTCCTCTGCATGGTATAGAAGTAAATGCCCAGTATCAATCTTTGGGCAATCTAGATCGGAAACGTCTTTTGGCAAGGAGAAGCAGCACTACATACTGCTATGATTTTCCTCTGGTTAGCACTCTGGCACTTCAATATCAGTATTTTTTTCTTTTATTCTCTCTCTTGCTCTTTTTTAGTTTGAGCATATACAGAGAATACCTCAAATCATATTTATGGGAGATATGCTGCTTGCAGGCATTTGAGACAGCACTGGAGCAGTCATGGGCATCCCAGTTTCCAAATATTAACAAACCCAAAGATAAAGCTCTTCTCAAAGTCACAGAACTCAAATTTGCTGATGATAAAGGTGTCTGGGGTACTCCACTTGTTCCTGTTGAGCGTCCACCTGGGCTTAATGATGTTGGTATGGTGGCCTGGTGTATGGAAATGTCTACTCCTGAATTCCCGTCTGGAAGAAAAATATTGATTGTAGCAAATGATGTGACCTTCAAGGCTGGATCTTTTGGCCCAAGAGAGGATGCATTCTTCCTAGGAGTAACTGATCTTGCTTGTGAAAAGAAACTTCCTTTAATCTATCTTGCAGCAAATTCTGGTGCCCGAATTGGGGTAGCTGAGGAAGTCAAAGCCTGTTTTAAGGTTGGTTGGTCCGATGAATCAAACCCTGATCGTGGTTTCCAATATGTATATTTAACCCCTGAAGATTATGCTCGTATTCAATCATCTGTTATAGCACATGAAATGAGGATGTCTAGTGGAGAAACCAGGTGGATTGTAGATAGCATTGTTGGGAAGGAGGATGGACTTGGTGTTGAGAATTTAACCGGGAGTGGGGCCATTGCTGGTGCATATTCTCGGGCATACAAGGAAACTTTTACCTTGACATATGTGACTGGTAGGACTGTTGGAATAGGTGCTTATCTTGCTAGGCTTGGAATGCGGTGCATACAGAGACTTGATCAGCCTATAATTCTGACTGGCTTCTCAGCATTGAACAAACTTCTTGGCCGGGAGGTTTATAGCTCCCATATGCAACTTGGTGGACCTAAAATTATGGCTACTAATGGGGTTGTTCATCTAACAGTGTCTGATGATCTTGAAGGTGTTTCAGCTATTTTGAAGTGGCTGAGCTATGTTCCTCCCCATGTTGGTGGGATACTTCCTATTACAAGGCCCTTGGATCCCTCAGACAGGCCTGTTGAATACTTTCCAGAAAACTCATGTGATCCTCGTGCTGCTATCTCTGGTACTTTGGATGGTAATGGGAAGTGGATGGGGGGTATTTTTGACAAGGATAGCTTTGTTGAAACACTAGAAGGTTGGGCAAGAACTGTTGTTACAGGAAGGGCAAGGCTTGGAGGAATTCCTGTAGGAATTGTTGCTGTTGAGACACAGACGGTAATGCAAGTAATACCTGCTGACCCTGGACAGCTTGATTCCCATGAAAGGGTGGTCCCTCAAGCCGGGCAAGTATGGTTTCCTGATTCTGCAACCAAGACGGCCCAGGCATTGATGGATTTCAACAGAGAAGAACTCCCACTTTTCATTCTTGCTAACTGGAGAGGCTTTTCAGGCGGACAGAGGGACCTTTTTGAAGGGATCCTTCAGGCTGGATCAACCATTGTTGAAAACCTTAGAACCTACAAACAGCCTGTTTTTGTCTACATTCCCATGATGGGTGAGCTCCGTGGTGGGGCTTGGGTGGTTGTGGACAGCCAGATCAACTCAGACCACATTGAAATGTATGCTGATCGAACAGCAAAAGGTAATGTCCTTGAGCCAGAAGGGATGATTGAGATCAAGTTTAGGACAAAGGAGCTTTTGGAGTGCATGGGTAGGCTTGATCAGCAACTTATCAACCTGAAGGGAAAACTTCAGGAAGCCAAGAACAACAGGGACCCAGCACTGGTTGAATCTCTGCAGCAGAAGATAAAAGCACGTGAGAAGCAGCTTTTGCCGGTTTACACTCAGATAGCCACCAAATTCGGTGAACTTCATGACACTTCACTGAGGATGGCTGCAAAAGGTGTAATCAGAGAAGTTGTGGATTGGGGTAAATCCCGTGCTTACTTCTATAGAAGGTTACGCCGGAGAGTTGCAGAGAGCTTTCTAGTTAAGACTTTGAAAGAAGCTGGTGGTGAACATCTATCACATAGATATGGCATAGATTTGATCAAAGCGTGGTTTTTAAATTCTGATATTGCCAGAGGCAAACCAGATGCTTGGTTAGATGATGAAGCTTTCTTTAAATGGAAGGATGATTCTAAAAATTATGAGACGAAGCTAACAGAGTTGCGGGTCCAGAAGGTTTTGCTCCAGTTAACAACTCTTGGCAACTCAGCTTCAGATTTGCAAGTTCTTCCTCAAGGTCTTGCCACTCTTCTAAGCAAGGTAAACTATCTAATGATTATTTCTTGCTACTACTGCATTTTTTTTTATATCTCAAGTGAGTTTGAGGTAATTGTTTAAATCCACTGCAGGTGGACCCATCCAGCCGAAAGCAATTAGTTGATGAAATTTGTAAGGTGCTCAATTAGTTAGGAAGTTTGTACTTTACACAACGTGTTTGTGGTTCCCCATTATGCTCTTTCTCTTTATGCTTGAAGCCAACAGAGATGATCTTGGCCACACCAGATGGAGGCGCATCGGCCTATTAATTTGCAAGGTGTAAATTATTTATTATTCTTTGAGATAATCAGTGGACTATAATGTATTCTTAAGGGATCAACTTTGATCCTTGCTCGTCTTCTTTCATTGGTTTCGTGCATGGCTGGTTGCCCTTTTCTTTCTCTTTACTATTTTTGTAATAAACTCTTAAGAAATACTAATTAGTTAACCTGGAAATGGAAATTTATGAGGCCTCTTAGCAGAACCCATTACTATTTCCATGGAAATCTTTACCTAACGAATATCTGGTGAGCAAAAGATGCAGGCCATCTCAACCCACCAACTACGTTAGAAAATTTGCTTGGTTAGAAGATTCAAAACACACAATAGCACAAACACACAACGAAAAAGCAAATATGTTTATATGATCATCCACAGAGTCTAATATAAACAAAATAGTTAACAAGGAATCTGGAAAAAGCAGTGAAATTTCAGTCTACTGGTCACCTGTTCTTCAGTTTTGCTTTCTTTTCTCTTCCTTTCAAACTCTTCACGTTTTTTCTTTCCTTCTCTTCTTTCCGTTTAATCTCCTCTCTTGTATGTTTCTTCTTTTCCTTCTCCATCCTCTCATATTCTTCTCTTTGCCTTCTCTCCTTCTCTTTCTTCTTTGCTTTCTTTCTCTTTTCTATCTCTTTNCAATTCTTCCCTGGTTAATTCTCTTTTGATTCTGAAACACATTTTGGTTGCAAATATTTGACAGTGACTTTCTCTTCAAAGATGGATCGTATATAAACGCTTTGTGGGTTTGTTTTTTGGTGAAAGTGCNCGTCCAATTTGTTGTCTCCAAACATCCTACCACTGATACCAGTCATTGCCGTCCAAAGGCCATTCATAGTGGTCCTCCGGCTCCAAGTACAAAATCCTCTGCGCCAAGAATAGTTCTTCGTTTCTTTTGTTTTCTTTTGTTTCAATGGTACTATAAGTTTGACTTAACCGCACACAGGACAGTAAAATCAAACCTGAAGTATGTATCTATCTCCTTTGTCCGAAAGCCTTTATAGAGTTAATAGGCTCTTCGGNTCGCTGGTACTCAATTTGACTATTTTCTTGACTTTTTTAGATGATTGTGAGATGGGTATGTTCGTAGCATGAGGCGGTCTTGAACAGTATACTAAAAGGCGCTAGGCGCTCCTAGGGCGGCAGCCCGGGGCTAGGGCCTAGGGGGCCTAGGCGGGGCTTTGAAATTAGGTTAAAGGTTAAAGGTTTTAGGGGTTAAGATAAATTTATAGAAAGTTTGGGGGTTAAAGGAATATTTTGGGGGTTAAAAGTTAGAAACTAAAACATTGGGATTTTAAAAGAATTAAGTTAGTACCAGGCCCCAAACGACGTCATTTTGGACATATAAAAACAAACTTAAATACACCCAAAACGATGTCGTTTGGATGTTAATTTGAAAAAAAGAAATAAAAACCCTAACTCCCCACCGCCGATCCAACGCTTCGCCTACCCCTGCCCAATCGCGAAACCGCCGATCGGCACTGCTACCCCGCTTCCATCTCTTCGCCTACCCCAGCCTAGTCGCCAACCCGCCGATCGGCACTGTCCAGTCTGCCGACCGCCTAGACTCGACGCCTACCCCTTTTCTCGGCGCCACCCCTCTGCCTAGGGATTAGTCTCCGACGGCGGCCGCCTTTTAGAACACTGGTCTCGAATCTCAAGTACATTATGAAAAGTGAGACACAGAATGATGCAAAATTTTTGCAAAGAATACTTGAGTGCATTTTTTATCCTTAACAAAGAACGTAAGAGAAGTGTAGCATCCCTTCAGAAGCATTATTGAGCTTGCAAAGNAATGGATTAAAGATTGTATTTTCATCAAAAGTTCGTATATAATACTTTAGGACCCTCCTCAAAAACTCACTGTCATGATCAGTCCGATAATTTTTGATCTTGAGCTTTACACGACGAAACACTATCTATTTACCAATACAAAACTTGCCGAAAATGTTGGATAAAATCTCTTCAGATATGTCTTCTCCACTTATCTGCCCAAGGGCCAATGCGGCATCCCTCAAATCAATAGTCCAAAAATCTAACGGCATTTCTTCTTCTATTGAAGATCTCAACCTTTCAAGTGCCTCTTTTGTCCTCACAAGCTGCTCACATTGTCTCTGAAAGAATATAACAGATGAACATCAGAAGCAACAAGTCATGATTCAAGACCAACAGCTGAGCTTGTTCTAATGTTTTGTGGCCTCGCAGAACTAAAAGTTACACCACTGCGATATGAATGCTCTATGCATCTCAGCAAACTTATAGAGTCAATCAGATGGCTCCTATATCTGAGTTTGAATACAATTGACAACATATATAAAATTGTGGCATTCAAGAACAAGAAATAACTTGAAAAGAGAAAATTGAATTCATATTCATAAGTTTCTGACCTGGTTCACAGTCCACCTGCGTCCCCCAGCAGGAATTCGGTTGAGACCCACAATCTCTGAGATTGCTGTCTCCAGATCTTGTATTCCTTGACCGGTGACAGCAGAGGTGAAAACATGCTTGCTAAAAGACTTACTGGCTCTGTGGACCCATTCAGTGCAGGCTGATGGAGCACAGTCTACCTTGTTGATCGCAAGAATCATTGGAGTGGAAGATTCAATTGATTTCTGCATTGCCACAGAGAAGAAAAAGAATTAGCCCCTTGACAAAAATGTTTAGTTATGCAGATACACCAGCACGATCTTAAAATGTGGACCACCATGACCAACAGTAACTTTACAAGTAACATTGAGAGTACTGGCTTGATTGATACCTTATTAGATTGAATTCTATCACAAAGCTTGGTATCTTCTGAAGTCCAACCATCAACTGCACTCACTGTCATGATAATGACATCAGCACCCAGAGCTACAGCTTCAGATCTCTCTACACCTGTAAGTTATAAAAAAAAAAAACCACAGAAATCCTGTTAACAACTGAAAGCATCTTAAACTATCAAGCAAGATAAAAAATCTCAAAGTAAGATTTGACAAAATGATACGTAGATTCAATCAACAAAATCTCATCAATTACTGCATAATGTAAACTCAAACAATACTCATCCAACTTGACCTATAAAAAGATGAGTTCAGGCTGAGTCTACACACTTCATGCAAACTGAACCATCTCATTAAGATAGCATAGAAGCAACAAAGGCGATCAATAATTACCCATCTATTAGCATCACAATAAGTCTACGGCTGTACTTACGATTAAAAACCAAAGTGTTATTGAAAAATAAATGGTTGGAAATAGCTGAAAACATGACAACATCATTTCAATTTTGGCGAGGAACACAGCAAATGGATTTACAGTGACATATAAATAAGTAAGAGATATTGGTATTCCAACCACTAGATTACACAAACCATGTTGGTTCATGATTTGAGGTCAATTGGTTCCTCTTATTTGTTTCACAAGAATCAACGTAAGGAGGTTTGAAATCAAGCTCATGTAAAGGACACCTTACCAATCTTCTCCACAATGTCATCAGTTTCTCTGATGCCTGCTGTATCAAGAAGTGTCACAGGCACACCAGATACAGATACACTGGCTTCAACCACATCCCGAGTTGTTCCAGCAATGTCTGTAACTATTGCTCTCTCACTCTACACGCTAAAAACAAGACATGGATTCAATATGGCACCATGCACAATCTAAACATGTAAAAGAAACCTAAACAAAATACTAAATGGGCGAGGCATTGAATCAGCTCCATTTCAAGGAAAGATAATATCTAATTTACTACAATCTATAAGCCTAAACATGTACAGATTTGACCAACACAATAAGATTCTTATGTCAATAATATATTGTTTCATAAGGAATTAAAACTCATTTAAGAGATCTCCACTTATTTCAAAAATTCTTTTGGCATTATCACATATGATACATAAACTTCATTCTTAAATCATTGTACATTTCCAAATAGGGTTTTGAAAGCCATATTTCCATACAGAAGTTTCATAGGTAAAATTTTACATGATAACTGGCCCTAAGAGATATGTTATATCTACAAAAAAAAAAAAAAAGAAGCAGGTAATTACCCAAGAGCATTACTAGTGCACATCATAGTTCCCAGGAACAAATTAAGTAGCAAAAGTAGAAACAGAAGTAACTACAGTAACTTCACATATATAATCATGAAGACATACTCATGCCAGAAGTTAACTAGTTGACGACAAGCAAGGGGGAAAAGAAAAATCTTAATGCAACATACTTTGCTCCAAGAATTGAGGATACTTGACTTCCCAACATTTGGACGGCCAACAATCGCTATCTGCAATTTGAAGGAAAAAAAATAACAAAAGCATAGGGTGGAGAAGGCAACTTAGTCCAAAACAACCAACCTTAAATTCACAAGCCATTTTATCCATTTGAATAAGATAAAAAAGGAGCCCCTCATATAACAATGAAATTAAAGTGCACAGAACAAACTTTGACAGAAATAAGAAAACTTTTGTAGCCCAATGATTGTTTTGGTGTACTAAAGTAATGAGGATCCAACTAACTTCTCACGATTATGATGCCAAAATGTTGGTCATGTTCTATGATTATCTGAAGTGAAAACTTGGTAGTAAAAGCTTCTTAAAAAGAATGATCTAATCACAATCTCATACATCGGACARCTGCTTGAGTTGGAGAGGAGAGGACATCAGAAATTAGCTTCTTGCTAACAAAGTTGTGCTGCATGAACTTCCATCCCTTTGAAATTCAAAAAGTTGTTGGAGAATTTCTCAAAATTATACCTGTAATCCGGCTTGCAGAAGCTTGTCATAATTGGCAGTCTCCAGTGCATTTTCTACATCCCGTGACATGGAATGTATTCTGTCCATGACCAGGTTCAAATTTAGGGGAGGCATCTCATCATCAAAATCTAAACGAGCCTCGATCTCAGTGAGCAACTCAATGCACTGTGCTCTCA
>JANLJB010000321.1:2178-26253 GCA_026212285.1 Bursera cuneata
TGAAGCATTCTATTTGTATCTTGAATTGGGGGTATGATTGCATTAGCATTGGTTTCAATCTGTGGCTCTGTGCAGCTTCTAAAGGTGGGTTTGGCTACAATTTGATTGAACAATGTCAGAAATATTTTTGCTAACACTTAAACATGAAACTTGGCTTGTGAGTGGGCAAAGGACAAATTTTCGTGCTAATGCAATAGCACCACGGATTATCAGGACCTCNTCTCATGGAGTCGGCAAGGTCAAATATATTTAATATAGTAGTTTCAATGTGCTAGGAATATGGTGAATGAAGCTGAAAATGACTATGGTTGTGTTCGTTTCTTCTTTCACAAGAAAATCATGAAGATAAGGAAACTGTGGTTATGTTCGTTTCTTCTCACTCCTACTCGCAGTCCTATAGAGCCAAGAGAGGTTTCATCACTTGTATCATTTCTTTGCCTCCCTGCAGCTTCATATATCACCGGACAGGTTACTTTTTTTTTTTCCCTAGTTTTTAAGCGATCCATATATCAGAGTTCATAACAGTATTCTAAAACTATGGACAATGAATCAAAATACATTTTCAAAGTCATATCACAAATTCACATTCTAATATCGTTCCAAACAAAAATAAATACATTTTTACCTATAAAAATTTCATAAGTATCTAAGAAAAGTTTTAGAAAACATTCTAATTTTAAAAAATAATTTGATAAAAAATTTCTAGTTAAACGGTTTTAGCATATAAATTGTTATGTTATGAATGATTTTGAGCTGAATTGAATTGCTTACAATTTTCGAAGTAAAAATTAACATTTAAAGTATCATAAAAATTTAAACTTTCTAAACCATATTACCATTAACAACAAGTACACGTAAAATGTTACTTACCTCAATAAACTTACTCCTAATCTTCCAATAAATCCTATGGAATCAGAATCAAAATAGATTACAATACAATCATTTATGCAGAACCTAAGCTCATTGCACCAAAATCAAACTCAACTGGTAATCCAAACTTTCTAATTAAAAAGTAACTACTCTAAGAATTTTAATAACTCAATTCTTTATCCGAAAAATCTATAATTTTGCAGTGCTAAAATAAACACACTTATGTTTCTCTAAAAAAAAAAAAATTAGAGTAATTTAAGATAAAAAAATATTTTAAAAATATTTTCCTTTTCTGTTTTTAAATTTGGTCCGAAAATTTCAGCTTTAAGATGCACAACTTCATAAATTCGAAACAATTACTCTATGAGTTGAAAAATTATAAAAATTTACGGAATGACAAATGACATGTAAGATAAATATCATGCCAAAATTCAGAATATTCTGAAGTTCCTAGCATGTTTAAATAAATTTTGTAATTCATAAAAAGATAGAAAATGCACCTATTCAGAATTTTGACAGAAACTTTAAAAATTCATAAAAATTTCAATTCTTAATATTTTCGGTGAAATAAAATTTTACGCCATCGTCTAGATATTTAATTTAACATATAAAAATTTTATAATCAAATTCATTTCATAAAATTTCAAAATTCATAATACATTACTGTCATATCAATCTCTGGAAAACACTAGCTGACCTAACTATTATAAATTCTACACTTAACAAAACATATAATAAAGCTATTAAAATTTATTTATCTGTACCTTGGGATTATAATTTTTTTGTTAAATGACTCTATTTATTGCTTGCGCTCGAAAACTCTATCCAACCAATAAGAATTTATAGGGAATAAATATCATGGCTTTAAGGCTAGTAATTTTAAACAACTGCATGCAATTTCATTATTTTAAGAAATATTTTATTGACAATTAATGATTCTAGCTTTCTTAAATTATTAATTAGCTTATTAATTATTATTTTTAGGTTTTTAAGATGACCCCCTAATTTATATAAATAAAGCTTGTTAGACTTTTGGCGAGGTAATACACACTTTGGAAATTATCATATTTATACTCATTCACTAAACATGCCTAACAATAGAAAGTTATGAGTTCATGTACAACTTTTTGGAAAGTCAAACCTGAGGCTTCGTGCGACGTAATTACAAGAAGTTGTACGAGGAAACATGTCCGAACTACAAAGGCATCTCAACTGAACTGGACCTTCAAAAAAAAAGTCAAATTATCAAGCATGATTGATTAATCTATTAAGACAAAGAAGAAAAAGGAGTATAATTAGATAATAATAATATTCAAAATGTAAAATATTGAAAAAATAATAATCTTTTTGGCTTACATCTAAAAATTAGTATTATTGGAAAACGTCAAAGCAACAGTTTTTCTAGTATAAAAAGTGAATAATGGAGGGACAAAATTACAACTAACCAGGTGAAGCAATGTGGTTTGCTTTGTTTTATTAAAAAGAAAAAAAGACAACGTGTCATCATTAAACAATGAAAATCAATTACGTTCACGCAAATGAAAGAAATGATCAAATGATGGCAGTCCCCACATCAAAATAAAAATTAGATTTCAACGGACGAGGTGGTGCCACGCAACCACACTCTAGCCTCTGGGAGAATCCGTAACCGAGCGTGAGACGTGAGAACATTTTAAACTAAAGATTAAATTGGGAAACTAAAATAAATAGAGATGTAGACCCACCACGTGGCAGCAACTTGGCAAACTTTGAAGAAGGGGAAGGTCTAGCCGATATCTTCCAGAAACTTCGAGGGAACTCGTGGCGTAGAAGGAATAATCTCGAACACGGTCATGATTAGGCCACGTGTCCAAACATATACGTGGCATCCGACGTGGCATATGCCATATCCTTGTAAATGATACGCCCCGACAGTTTTTTCTTCTTTTTTTTTATTTTATTTCAACTTGGGTGGTTTACCGTTTTGTTCAACTTCTCTCTTCAAAACGCAAATCGTGGTTATCATTTGAGCTTGTAGCTTGAGCTGAGAGTAGTTTCTGGTAACTTTTTGTTTGGCTAAAATGGAAGTGAATGGAAATAACAGAGAAGAGCATGTCAAAATGGAGGAATGTAAAGAAACTGCCGTCTACATGTGGGGCTATCTGCCTGGAGTTTCGCCGGAGAAATCGCCGGTTCTCTCTCCCGTTCCGGTCCGGTTACGTGGCGGTGATTCATGGAAAGAAGTTTGTGGAGGTGGCTGTGGATTTTCTCTTGCCATTTCAGGTCTGATTCGTTAATTTCTCTGTTTTTTATTTTTTCAGTTCTTTCTGAATCGAGTTCATTCATGTCTGTCTCTGAATCTTGATCTAGCGATTCAAGTTTTGATTCTTGTGGCTTGAATTGATTCAAATGTTTAGTTGTTTTCGATGAACTTTGAAGTGATTTTTTGTGTTATTGTTGCATTAGAGTGTGGAAAGCTGATAACGTGGGGTTCAGCGGATGATGAAGGTCAAAGCTACTTGACTTCGGGGAAGCATGGGGTAATGCAGTAATTTCTAGTATGAAAAATTGTTTCTTCTATTCTGTATTTCAATTGATTTAGCGTCCTCTTTCTGCGGCAACTTTATCAAGGAAACGCCAGAACCTTTTCTTCTTCCAACCGAAGCTTCAGTAGTCAAGGCTGCTGCTGGTTGGGCTCATTGTGTCGCAGTTACAGGTACCATTTTATCTATTCTCATCTTCTTTAATTTCACATTGAGAGTGAATGCACAGATTCCTTGAACAACAGCAAAATATGAGCTCAATTTGGATTTAAGGAAGTATAGAAATTTGGATATATTGTTTTTTGAGGATGCCAATTACTGTTGCTCTTGCGCCAGTGTATAAATAGTCAATCATCCATTTAAAGCCGATTTGTGTTTACGTATTGAAATCGTTTATCTAGCTTTGTGATTTTATGATCTCAGTGATTGGTAGCCTTGTAAATTTGCAAAATTCTTTTCTGATTCTGTTTTCTGTTTTAACAGAGTCTTGATAATCTTTTGTCATTTCTCAATGGACAGAAGCAGGTGAGGTATACACATGGGGTTGGAAAGAGTGTATTCCATCAGGAAAACTCACTCGTGATTTAACTACTGGTGGAAGTTTGCAGAAGGACGCTTTGGGGAAACAAAGTGGATCAATTACGGAGCAAGGTGATTGCACGGAACATAATATCTCAACTCTCAAGATAACTAAAACGTTGTTTCAAACTAATAAAGTTTGAAACTTTAACAGTTAGCCCTAGGTCTCAGGGCTCAAATGCAAGTGGTGGCACCGTATCTCATCCTGACAGCAAGAAGGCTGGAGAAGAAGTTGTAAAGCGAAGAAAAACATCATCAGCTAGAGAAGAACCTGAAAACCCAGCATGGGGGGATGAATTTTTTACTGTTTCCCCTTGTCTTGTAACTCTGGGTCCTGGAGTGAAGATCACCATGGTTGCTACTGGTGGGCGCCACACTGTAGTACTATCAGGTAAATCAACCTTGTCTTGTGTCAGCACGGAACGGACACATGTGATGTTCAGGTGAAGAGGTCTTTTCTTCGTGGTCACGCTACATAGTTTTGTAGGTTGTAAGATGTTCGAAGCTATTGGAAGATTTTTGATGTAAAGCAAGACACCTTATGCATCATATTTTTACCGAAGTTTCAGATTTGGGACAGGTGTGGGGCTGGGGCTACGGAGGCGAAGGACAGCTTGGTTTGGGTTCCCGGATAAAAATGGTGTCAACTCCTCATCTCATACCTTGTATTGAATCGGCTGCTTCCGGAAAAGATAGATCCTTGGTTGTTCGTCAAGGAAGCATGACACAAGTTTCTAAGGTTGCTGGAAGTTATGTGAAACGAATTGCTTGTGGAGGTCGGCATAGTGCACTAATAACAGGTCAGCATTTGATGGCTGATTTTTAAGTCATCTAATTGCTGTAATGCATTTGAAGTTCTTCCTAGAGAATGAAGAAGAATTCATGTATAAGGATAATTAATGTTCTGATGTTAATGATGAATTATGCCATATATGTACCCACCTTATGGCTTTTAACATGGATGTACTACCACAATTTTACTTAGCCACTTTTCTTCTTTTGAGGAGGGTTGACATTCTTTTTTTTTATTTTTTATTTTCTTTAGTTAGGGTGATGAAGATAATAACTAGCTATTAATGTAAAAATATTTTGACTTGCATTTTCTCTTCCCTCATTTCTTTTTTGCAGATACAGGAGCTATACTTACTTTCGGTTGGGGACTTTATGGACAGGTGAGCTGCATATAAGATAAGTGTACTTTCTTGCGTTAACTGATTCATGGTTCTTGTTTTGCATACAATAATACAGCTTTTTGGCCACAACTCACAAACTGGTGTGCACCTTCTCCTGGCAACCCCTTCTATTTCAAGCTTCATTAGAGTGAATAGTTAGTGGTAACTGTGTTCACTGAAATGATGAAATACTTGGATTTGTTGTCAAGCAACAATAAATTGTACTTCTCCTAGGTTTTTGTGTTGGGGCTTATGCATATGAATTATAACCAAGCTAGTTCTTAGAAGTGCTATTGTTTTTAGAATTTCAGTTCTCTTACTAGTCATTCTCTCTCATGGTATTCATTCAATATAGTGCGGGCATGGAAGTACAAATGATCACTTGAGACCAACTTGTGTCTCATCTTTAACGGGTGTTCAAGTGGAAACAATTGCCGCTGGCCTGTGGCACACTGTGTGTATCTCAGCTGAGGGTCGTGTATATGTGTTTGGTGGAAATCAGTTTGGACAGTTGGGAACTGGTGCAGAACAGGCTGAGGTACGACTCAAAAGCTATTATCTGCTGATTTCATTTGCCTCTTCCAACTATAAGGGAATAGAGGATCTATCTCCATCGTAGGTTAGCTAGCTAGCAGTTCTTGCCTAGTGTTGAATTGCATTCAGAATCCAGGTCCCCTCACTTATTTAAATTAGAATGGAGTTTACGGTTCTGACCAATCAACTCCTTGCATTTCATTTTTAAGATTACAGTCCATCTTTTTCCAATCCTAGTTATTAGATGCAAAGAGATTAGGGGCTGCTCCAACTTATAATGATCTGCAACATTTTCTTCATGAGACCTGAGAATGCGGTATGAGCTTAAAGGATTTCATATCTGCTCCAGACTCTGCCTAAGCTGTTGGATGCTCCGAGTTTGGAAAGCAAGCGTGCAAAAGTAGTATCTTGTGGAGCTCGTCATAGTGCTATTCTGACAGGTATGAATCCATAGCGGATACTTTGACCATGCAAGAGTCATGAGCGTGTAAAACCACTCTAAAACTTTTCATATAGTTCTCACGTTGAGAATGAAAATCTATAGACCCTACAACTTAGAGGAATTAATCTAAAAAATCTTAAGTGGGGTAGGACACAGAAAATAAGATAGAGAAAAGAAGGGGAAAGATCATTTATAGATCTCACATAAATCAGTTACAAATCTCACATACTTATATTTAGATACGAGGTATCATAAATTTAGTACAGTATTTGATATAAACATTTGTGATTTAAGTATTGTAACACATAAAAATTTAATTTCAAAGTTTCATAAACACTATTTTTTTATTATAACAAAATTCGTCCTTACTTACTAAATTAACTTTTTTCTTTACTTCTTTTTACTTTGTATTATATTAGCTTGCATACATTATAATTGTGTATATAATCTCATTCTTTGGTTTATAATAACGTAAATGCTCTCCAAATATTTGTCCTGCGGGCCTTTTACAATTTTAACTCATTTCAGCTTGATGAATGATTAATAGACGAAGTCAAACTGCTCGTTACATGTCATGATGCATGACTGCTATGATATCTAAGTGCTTGCATTAATGACGTTTGCTTGGCTTTAGTGGAATCGGTTGTGCAAGAAGTTGTAGCAAAAATATTAGAAGAATGAATAATTATGATTATCCCATGTTCTAGCTTTAACACTGCTATTTATTATTTTATTATTGAAGATGATGGCCAAGTGTTTAGCTGGGGGTGGAACAAGTATGGCCAGGTATTTGTTTAACATCCTGATCATATACTCCAATGTTTTCTTTTCTCACCGCTTGATCTTTCTCGTTCGTATTTGCGGCAGCTGGGTCTGGGTGATTCCATAGACCGCAACATCCCTTCCACAGTACCCATAGATGGTTGTCTGCCGAAAGATGTTGCATGTGGCTGGTGGCACACGCTTTTGCTGGCTGAAACACAGCTCTGATTTCCAAAATAGATGAAAACGAGGAGATGACAGTTTTGTTAGGATAGTGGTGCTATTTATCAGTCTGCGTTTCTTTCTCTGTACATTGTCTTTTCATGTACAATGTACATATCGGACTGAATTCTGCATGCAATCCATGGGAGAATGTGTTCATTCCTTTAAGTCGTAGTTTCTAGTTGACAGTACACTGAAATAGAAATTCCATGGGTCCGTACACATGAGAATCCTTGATTTAATACAACAGATATTCAGTAGGTTTGATACTCTAGTACTAGTGCTAAGACGTTTCATGGATAATTTTTCTGATACGTGGTGTCAGCAAAAGGGCGTTGTTAAATCTTGCTTAAAATTGGATTTCTTTTCCGCTGCAATAGCTGCATCAGCGGCCAGAAGATATCCGTCCTGTGAAAACCCTTGGAAGCCTGTGCACATTTCAATGCTTTAGATGTGATTGCCATTCTTATACAGTATCCTCAAGAAAAGCTGTTAGAACAAACTAAATACCTCAACGATGAAATGAGCCCATGTGTTGTTTGAATAGCATTCCATAACACCCTTCAAGATGTTTAACCGAGAACTTCTGATCACCTGAGCAATCTCAAGAAACAGACCATGCTCATTGCATAGCATCTGCAATAAACTAGAGTTAACAACTAGCAAAATACTGTAACAAATATGGTTTACGTGACATTCCATGATCATAGAGCATACCTCAATCAGCATGTGCCCGGGGTATGCAAGATCTTCAACAACTATAGGGCACACCAAGAGGTCGTCTCCCAATTCGAACGCCCAAGTTGTTCCATTTTGGTTTCTATCCATAGCTTCAGATTGCCTCAAATCCTTGCGGGTACCAATCTGTAAGCATTTCAGTTTAAACTTGGTTACTTTGAGATTGAAACCCCAACTAACTGGGGATTCCCAAATTTAGCAAAGCTCATCTAGTTTGCTTCACCCTTTGCTACATTGTTTTTTGGCTGCCAAAATGTTGGGTATTAAAGATAAAAAGCTAGAGGGCAGAAGATCACATTTAGGCTCACTTATCTCAACTTAATAAACAACCGAGAATCTACAGTGATTATTATTCGCCTCATGTCTTTAATGATTTATTTATGTAGTCTCCGTCTTCAATTAAATTGAGATATACATATTTATTCTAATTTCGATGAAATTTACAAAGAGCCTAGAGTCAAAATTTGGCTGCCTTTCCTTAGCAGTCACACAGGTATGGCTACAGCGGTTATAATCAACTGATCAAGTCCACCTTCTCACTCCATTCACATGAGTGCTTGTCCTATCAAATCAATAAATTTGTTAAGAAATATTACTTTTAAAAGTTTTGGTAATTTTTTATCTCGATAATTTATGTAATTTCAACTGAAAAAATAAATCATTTTCCAATTTAGCAATTGATATAAAGAGAAATAGTGCATGAACCATCTTAACGGATCATACAGGTCATACCTCATGAGAAACCCATCGCCTCAACTTCTCAGCCTGCTCAGTTATGCTTCTTAAGTACAACATATGCTTTATGGTTCGATCCAAGAGGCAATCGATGCTACACTGTTACACAAACCGCCAAGAAAACTTATTTATTTTACGTACCATAACAGCAAAAATTGCTAAACCCCATAAAGCACTTACCTTCGCACCATTTGGAACAATGTCCCGCAGTTCCCTGAGCCGGTCCTGGATCAGCTGTCTATCTCTGGGTCTTGGTTTTTGGTTATCACCTGGCTTAGCCCTTTTCTTGCCGACAGTAGATAGTTTGGGCTCCTTCCTATAACTGTAACCCTTGTCCACTTGCTCTTTGTCAATAAATGTGCCCATCATGCTCTTTATAGAAGTTGAAGTTGGAGTAAATTCATTTCTTTCTCCAACAATACATGAGGACGTGAAATGGGTCCCGTCTCCTGCCAAAGCACTTGTACCGTATAGGCTTTGAGGTTGCAAGGAAGCAACGAATTGCCCTAATGAGGTTACAGACGACTTGACACTGTTACATATATCCGAAGTGTCATCTGAACCACAATATGCATTGGCAACAACGGCTCCCAACAAATATTCTGCATCACCTTCTTTGGTAAAGCGTGCAGACTCAATTCCATTGGTGAGATTTCTATTGTAAATCAAACTTGAACTG
This sequence comes from Bursera cuneata, assembly GCA_026212285.1. Classification (NCBI taxonomy): domain Eukaryota; kingdom Viridiplantae; phylum Streptophyta; class Magnoliopsida; order Sapindales; family Burseraceae; genus Bursera; species Bursera cuneata. Next base: position 11,434 of record JANLJB010000321.1, read on the forward strand.
CTACATGTCTTATCTGCTGAGAAATGTGAGTCCCACAAATATTCATTCTGAAATGTTGGTCCAAGCGCCTTGTGTAACTCCGAGTCTTTGGGAAAGCTAAGGAAACTGGATGAACTTGTGTGACTTGTATTATTCAGTATCTCATTTTCAAGTAGTTGTTCTGCTGGATCTATAGCAAGGTAAGAAGTCATATCTCCACTATACAGTTCTCCTAATACTTCCATATTGTATTTGCTACATGGAGAATACGCCTGTAATTCTTCTTCGAGACAATATAATCCTAACAACTTACTTTCTATCGTTTCCAACTCACCTGCATATATAGAATGACTTGGCAATTTTGATTCTCGATTGGAACCAACCATTGGATTACCAGTCTTATTCTTGCTCTCACTTGTGAAACTTCCAGACAGGTCCTCTCCGGAAACATGAAATGCATCTTGGAAACTTAACAACCGCACAACCTGATCCAAAGTCGACAGCCTTATACTTGGCTTGAGACTGTCAACAGTATCTGAATCTTCAGATTCGGGTGGGCTATTTGTAGAAGCTGAAGCTTCATCTAAGTTCTTGATGATATTGGGTACTAGGGTTGATGACGGCGGAGTTTGGATATCTCTGCTTAAGTTTAAAGGTAAAATATTTTCCCCAGCACTGTGAAAGGTGAATCTGTCTTTGATGTAAGCTACCACTTTCGGATCTTCAGCAACCTGTTGACAGGAATAGAGACCCATGTGTAAGTACTAATAGAGGAGTACCAAAAGCATTACACAATACTTAATCATGTGCGCATGCATTTGCACATAGAGATTTCACATGAGCAACATTCAGTGGCAGTAAAGGTATGTCAAGTACATCAAGTATCAGTTTTAGTCTCGAAGCAATTGTTTGTCTCCTAAAATTCAATATTTTGAAAGTCCATTGACATAAATATTAGCTCACTGTCCCAAAAGCAACCATCTCTAACAGTCTAAAGGATACTGACAGGGATATATAAAGACAGCTTTTGACGCCACAACAGTTGGTATCAGACTGTATTAGACTAAGAATCACCAATAAAGGCAAACAGAAACGCACCACTTCCAATGAGCCAAGCTGCAAAACTCCATGTGGAAGTACAGGTACCAGCATAATAGTCTGCAAAAGCACTATAAACAGTCAACACATATTCAATTTGCAGGAGTTTAACATATGCAAGTATGACCTATAAGGTTTAGCATAGAATTAAGTTACCTTGATACCTAATGCCAACTGAAGTAGCCATTCTTCAGGACACTGTTGTAAATGGAAGGAATTGCAATTTGAGAATGTAATATGTTCAGTATTCTCAGGAATTTTAACCAAATCTATCCTAAGTCAAGCTACTATGATAAGAAACTCACCTCTGGAACGGAGTTAGAGTTGATTTTGCCAGTAGAAAAATTATCATAGAAGGCCCAGAGATGATTCCCTGTATATGCCACTTTGCCAACAACCCTGATAATTTACACAAACACAAATTAATTAGAATTAAATGAGTAAAATAACAACCTTTTTGATGACGCTTAGTTGAAAGCACACTGCTTAGTTACTTTCTTCTTTTTTTTTTTTTTTTTTTAATTGTAATAAATAAGATTTTGTTCACCAAGTTATTCCCAAGGATAACATGAATGCAAGGAGTTTCACATCATAATAGGATGCAGAGATAGATGGATGTTCAAGTCACAACTTTAGGAAAGCGGATGACGTGCAGAGAAGAACAATTTGAAATAAGTAAGGAAGTTAGAGGAAATTGCCTCGGATTTAGTATTTTAAGGGTTCAAACTCAAAATGTCACTCAGCAAGAATCAATAAACAAGAACTCACATGAGAACTATGGTTATAAGATTCATAACATCAATGGACTACAAATATGTGAAACGCATATAGCTATTAAGGCCAAGAAGAAGAAGTTACCCCTCTCCCAACATATACTGAAGATTTGACATAGAAGCCACGACGAAATCATTTGAATATCCCATAGAATCACCATCTTGTAGACTTGTAGCATAGTGCGAAGATAATAAATCACTAGCACCTCCAGTGTAGTGAATGTCTTCTGATATTTTTGAAGGCTTTGGATAATCACAATAACCATCTTCCCAGCTCAAGATCCTGAAGTGTTAGGAAATCAATTCGTAAATTCACAGTACATAAGTAAAATGTAGTTACTTAAACAAATCCATATGAGAATAATGAGATAAGTGCACATATCTAAACCCAATAGTTAATTGAACCGGTAAATAATTAGCATACTGTAAACAGCTTTCATCCTGCAATTACATCTAGTAAAAGTTTAGATACATGACTCTGTAAGCATCATAGTTATGCATACAATTCAACATCAACAACAAATATAATAACAATGACCAAATCACTGAGTGGTTAACTGCAAAAATCATTCAAACATTTTTTTTTCATCAAAGAGTGTCGTCATCTGATAGTAGGCTATCAACCCAAATAAGATCGAAAATCCTAGAAGTAATCTCCCTCCTAATATTTTTAATCAAAGAGATACAAAGATACCAAACATGCCATTTAAGTATACAAAGCTAGTATAACTGGATTTCAAATAATAACAAAGAAAAGAAACTTACATTTGGCCCTCATGGCTTAGCTTCCAAAGCACAGCATAATTCCAAGGTAAATTAGTGCAGAAGGTCTTTAACAACTGGCTCAAAGCAGTCGTCCCCATTTGATAAACTCGAGAGAAAAACACACAGAGGTTTCTTTCTAACACATACAACAAATCACCCAAAATTTTATCACTACAACCTTTTCTAGCTACCACGATATGAGCCTCTTCCCGCCTGCTTTATCCGCAACCCAGCTCTCCGTTTTATTGGTGGCCCGATTGAACATAGCGGCAACAAACCCATTTCTAGTAACTTCACTTTCTCTAAGATTATTCAACTATCACTAACCAACGTAATTGCTTATATTATTATTATTATTGCACTAGTTGAAGATAACAACTTTGCCAGGGAGACTTCCATTTCCATCAAATCACAAAAACCAAAGCTCAAATCTTTATCAAAAACAAACAATTTAAGACAAAAACAAAACAAATCCAGTTGCAAACTCACTTAAAATTCTCTAAAAACAAAACAACAGACCAATTAAACAACTTAACTAACTCCAAGTGAGAGATTAGAACACATTACACTAACACTACCATGCCCAGAAAAGAAAGTTGAAAAGATCAGAGAATGTTACGATGTTCAAATTCGTTGGATTCCATGTTCCTCTTTGTGTCTGTCTCAGTCTCAGTGGTGACGTTTTGATTTAATAAATGGAAGGAAAAAACTCAACTCGATGGCCTCTGAGACTTTTACTCCCAACCAAACCAAGCCTCACTTTATAGACAACCTTCCCCACCGGTGAGTGGTCATCATTGTCATATATTATTTATTTTAATTTTAATTTTTTATTTTTATTACACACTCTCAACGGATTTCAAAACTGTCCAAAGTCAGATTTTATAAAATCCCTAAGGTTACAGTGCCATTCCTGGCCCACCACGTACTTCCAAACTTCCATCTTCCCAAATATGTACATGTCTATGTACCAAAATAACAAAACGGGGACAAACTCTCATTAAATACGAGTCATATCTAAACGACATCGGATTTAATTTTCCTGACATGAAAAAAAAAAAAAAATCCTTACGATATCGCATCCAATTTTATGTATGCGCAATTTCACTAACCTCCCCTGAAGTTTCTTCCACGAAAACCCCAAAGGTTTTGAAATTTTTCAGAAGACTTCCCCTTAAGTTTAATGCTTACTTCATTTTGTAACTAAAACAATCATTAGAAAACAAATATAAAATAATAGTGTAGTAGTAGGTTCCTTATCCTTGCGATACGCTCAGCAACCAAGCATTTGAATTGACTTGATAATACAAAATATATATATATATATATGACGAAATTGAGTAATTAATAAATTCGTAATTTAATTAATTATTAAGCTGACTGACTAGATTCAATCCATCAAAGTTGACAAAGCCTTCGGTTTTCATTTTTAAATGGGAGCTTTCAACTTCATATTTGGTTTGAAGCGTATCGTATTGGGTCTAAATGATGCGGCTACTAGTTGTGATTGAAAGAGTCTAATCAACTACTTTAATTGCTTGTCAACGATTCTAATGTAACCTGCCTAGCTTCTTGCCTCCTTGTCAATAGCTTGCCCATGATAAGTGCTTCACTAGTAAATATTTAGGAAAAAACAAATTTGTTGTCATAGTCATATACGTAAATTATTTAATAAATCACGTTATCATATATATATATATATATCTGACTAACAATATTATGATTTATATATATTTTTATTTCAAACTCAATCTATCACAACGATTATTAATTATATGAAAGAAAATATTATATATCTATTAAACGAGTGTGCATATGAAATGAAACATTTGTTCTTTATAAGTTTTTCTCTTTTCTTTGTTTTATAGATAAAAATTCTAGATCGTCCAATAAATTTGTTTCAATTTTTTCATATATTGTTTTACAAAATTAAACTTTCAATATGAATCTTATAATATATATATATATAATGGATGTTGTTATTATTCACTTTGGTTTGTTCATATATGTGTAATGAATAATGTGTCTTGTTCTTGGACCACTCTTTTGAGTTGTTGTCACAAAAGCACCATCAACTTCTTTTCAAAGAGCACAAATCCTTATTTGTAATTTTGTTGTGCTATAATAATGGGACCATCCTCATTCTTGCAATATAATTACCCAACACCATCAAAAGATTATAGAATATGACTCATTTCATAAAATGTCATGATCTTTTGCCATAGCCTAAAATGGAAAAACCCCCCGACACACCCACTAGAGTACCATTTTACAAACCCTTCTCTCTCTCTCTCTCTCTCTCGATATGCATAATGCATTTTCCAATCATTTGTTTTCGTTGGATCCTAATTTGATTTACATATCACAAAAGGGCAATTGCAAAGCAAAGGCCATCTTATATATATATATATATATATATATGAATATGGACGCCTTTTCTGCTACACAAAATCGTGGCCATCGCAATGTTATAACATTTGAATTTGACGACATTGCAGAAGCAATGGTGACACTTTTTTATTGTTATTCTTAGGTTCATATGGACCAAATTATTATAATGGCTAGCTGGCTTGCTTTTATAATAATTATGTTAATTCTCTTTTTCTTATTTGAGAAACTTGCGTGTTAATTATGTTATAACGAGAAGGTTTCTTCAATCTCTTTTACCAACAAGACAAAAAAATCAACCTCACCTTCTGTAATGCATTTTGCCCAAAGCAATCTCGACCACATCAGTCTATGGTTGGCGTTACATTCATATATTTTAATATGGATACGTAATATATCATATACATTTTTAGTATGATGATTGTTTATTTTCAATTCATAAAAAATTTAAAAATAAAGAGATTTAAAATGATCATGACAAAGAGATACTACTACTCTAAAGATATTCTAGACATTTTCTTGCTAAAAGTATAATAAAGATGACGGAACACGAAATTCTTAATACTTAAATAGTAAACTGAACTGATGTCATGATTTTGGAAATGAGAGTAGAAAAACATTGCCGATCTCAGAAATAATAACATTATTGGACCGACCATCAAGGACTTCTATCTACTTGTTGAGCTAATCAAACTAACGTCACAATTAAATATTGATAGATACATTAAGTAGTAGTGCCGAAGAAACAACCAATACAATAATTTTAGATTAATTAAGTTAATTAATCACACTCATTCAAGAAAGGTAGCTGTCAAATTAACGTGGGATTAAAAATTAGTGCCAATTAACTTCGCATCAATAATCTCTGTTAGAGTGTAAAACAAATTAAAGAAAAATAAGACAGCGCTGGCCCAGATAAGTTATATGTAGAAAGTAATGTGGCGGCTAAAACTATAATATAAAAACGATATAATACTAATTTATCAAAATTATTTATATGAAGGACATGCCAGCTTTTGTTTTAACTTATAAATTAAAAGGATTTTATTTATTTATTTATTTAAGTGTCCAGTTGCATATATTTATTTATTTAAGCATTCTTTTTGGATAACTGAAAGGGCACTTCTTACTGTGATCGGGCATCTGTGGTCAATTTTGATACAATCACTTTTAATATAAAAAAACCAAACCACCTCACTGACAGTGATTGCTTGGAGCTTGATAAACAAAATTATCATTTAACTTCATCATCTTCTACGAAGCCAGCAACAAAAGTTCTGACCTACCCATTCATTGTTTTTCATGTAATTGGATCCGGATAGAGTAACCGCCAATGTCGTCAAGCTTCCGTGCAACCAAATACATTTTATAAGGTTAATTTTATATTAAATGGTATCTTAGTGCGTAATATATATATATATATATATATATATATAGGGAGACTTTTCTTCAACCCCTAAAGAATTGTTTTGGCACCTTCAACATCCCATCTAAATATAGGACTGACATTGACCCCCCAAAATCTCACTTCGTGAGTTAAACTTAACGGTTGCAACATTAAAACGCTTAAAAGACATAAATATCCTCAGATAAACATTAAAATTACCTTATTACCCTGTGATTGATTATTTAAAAAAAACTCTCCTTCTTCAGTAGAAAGTGTGAAAATTAGTCAGATTTAAAAGTCTTAAAAAAAAAAAACCGATCTTATAAATCTTTAAATTCATCTAATCAAATTCATTAATTCGTTAATTCTATCAATTAATTCTTCTTTAAAACTATTAATTCTTTAAAATATATTATTAAACCTATTCATTAAATGAACCAATAATTTGTTAAATGAGCCACTAATCCCTTAAATAAATTATTAACCTGTTAATCTGTTAGATGAGCCACTAATCCCTTAAAGAAACTATTAACCTGTTAATCTGTTAAATAAACAGTTAATCAGTAGATCTAACTATTAAGAGGACTATTTTTCCTTGACGCCCCTCCAAATCAAGCTACTTTTCTTGGCACCTTCTTCTTCTCCTCTTTGCTTCCACTCTTCTTCTTCTTCTTCAACAACCAAAATGAAATTTCTAAAATATTCACAGCTCACATGTCCTTCCCTCTTCCTCCAAGTCTCATTAGCCAAGCAGCAAAGGAAGAATAAAATATTGCTATAAAGTAATTTACTGATTTAACTATAAATTAATGTAAAGATTTTATGTAATTTATGTTGAAATTATATAGTCTATAAAGTAAAAATCTCTTTATTTTATATATATATATATATATATATATTATGGTCATATCACATAAGCCCAACTTTGAAAGAGAATAAAAAATTACTATCTCAAACTCTTGTCACACTCCACTCACTTGCCTTTCAAGGCCGAAGCTTTCATTTGCTACGAAGCCAATAACCAGATGCTCGCTGTAGCCAAAAGACTGAAACTGAGAAAGAACAAGTGGAGTAGTTCATTTCACAATTTTCGAAGTGAATGAAGAGCAAGCTATTGCTCGCTGCTTTGATTCTCACTCTCGCATCATCAGCTGGTGATTGTGAACAAAACGGTGTCGGAGATGGCAGATCCTCACCAAACAAAACTTTCTTCACCCTCACATCCTCCTCATTGTTACCGGTCCATGTACTCTCGCTCTCTCTCTTCGCTTCAATCTGCCATGGTTTCTGCTAGATTTAGCAAATTAAAAGAAATTCAATTGCAACGCTATTGAATAACTAATGACATTGTGTTTTTCTCTTTTCTGCTTGGCTAATGAGACTTGGAGGAAGGGAGATGGACATGTGAGTCAGGAATGTGAATATTGTTAGAAATTTCGTTTTGGTTGTTGGAGAAGAAGAAGAAGTGGAAGCAAAGAGGGGAAGAAGTAGAGATGAAATCTTCAATAGAGGAGAGAGACCCTTCCAACCGAGGGAGACATACCAGCCTCTGCAGACTCGCACAGCAACGAGTGAGGTCACGTGTCAGCATTCAATTGGAGGCACCGGAGATATTTTGCATTGCATGATCGAGGATTAGTAACAGACCAGATTACCCCTGGAATTGATAGGTGTAAGCAAGGGAAGTTAAGTTTTAGAGTCAGTGTTAACTTTATATTAAGATGGGATTAATTTGGGCTAAAATAATTATTTTGGGGGTAAAGAGATATATCCCTATATATATAAAAGATCTTATTAATCCCATTCGGGAAATTATATTTAATAATTAAAAAGGTAATTTATTAATAAAAATTATTAAAAAAGACATATAATATTTAAGATATCAATATTATTATTAAAATGCATGTTAAAAGTATTTAGATTAATTATGTTCTTAATTATTTTAGTTAAAAAAAATTCCAAAATCATTGATGGGTAATAATAATATGTAATGATGAGGTGGAAGGCTTAGGTAGACATTGCATAAGGTGAGGTGAGTTTCATAGATGAATGATGAAGCAGAGAGTGGGGAGGGAGGCATTTTAATCATAATTCGACCACGTGGCTACAGATTCGTAGGAAATAAAATTTAATATTGTCTTTAAATAAAAAAAGTAAAGGCCAAATAATAATGATAACCATTTCATTTAAATAAATAAATATAAAATATAGAATTGTTTCATCTTTTATTCTTTCTGTCTTTATAATTAATATATTGTATTTGGTCGGTTGTAGTTATACATAATGGTATCTATGAAGTAAGAAATGTTTAGGAATCTGGTGGTCGGCATCGGAATCTCGTCATCTTTAACCTGTTGAGGTTCTGATGGACATTTCCTAAGCCCCGAACCTAGGCAGACCATATCTTCTGTTATCCAAATCAATTAAATTAAATATATAGGGCAAAGTTATTTACAATTACACCCTCAAAATTTCTGTATACATCTCATTTTTCTCATATAAATTTGTAATATCAAAATACCCAATATAAAATTATATTCTTTGTCTTGTGTTCCCTTCTTTTATTCACTTATGGATTTTTTTAGAAATCGTTAATATTAAATCAAATGACTATAACCATATTAACTTCTAGTTTGATAATCAATCTTTATTTATTATTATTTTTAATTAAATAATTTTTAGATTAAATATATTTTCTCTCAAAGATTTCTTATGCTTTATTGGAATTTTTACCTGTCAAGAAATTTGGTAATATTACAATAAACAACAAGGAAAATTAAGTCTAGATAGAGACAAAAGATTATTAAGAATCTTGAATTACATGTTTTATTTTAAAATGATGTGTAAATTAAATGTTTATTTTTATTTTTTTATAAGAGGATGTATTAAAAAATATGTGTAAACAAGTTTATGAGTTCAATTATCCTCATCCTTATATATACATCTTTAGGTTAATTGTTTAAAATAGTCCAGTTAAGGAGATTTTATTTTGAAAACAGAAATATTATTATTAATATTCTTTATGACTCGGTGTAGTTTGCCAGGTAGTTAAATAATGCCAAACATTTTTTTGAGCAATCTTATATAATCATTTAAATGTATAAGCATAAGCGGATTTACACATTGACCCAGGGGGGCTCAAGCTCCTCCTGAATTCTGCAATTGCCGTTGTACTCATCAATCATCATTTCTCTGCATGGGAGATAAATGAACGAATGATTAGCTTGTTTTGTATATATTAAGAAAGATATTTTTAATAACATTGGACAATAAGATAACTGTACAACGTTTTCAAAATATGAAAACTTGTGAGGATTAATCATGTTTTCGTATTTCTTGAATAAATTAACTATCAATATTAATATTTAATATTTTGTATTTTATTTTATTTTGTTATAGTATTTATTCTAAGGGATAAAGTTTATTATATCCCTTCTCATTTAGGTGTATTTTTTTTTTTAATTTCTCGTATCATCATAGTTTATCATATAAATTATAGATCTTAAAATATCAGTAATGTTATAGATATAAAATATGTATCCCATCTCAACTGTGATATGACATCATATAAGTAGTAAGATAAATTTATCAATATTTATTATTTTAATTTTTATGTATTTATCTTATCACTTATAAGTTACCTTCCATTTGATAAAATATAGGGTTCGTTACTGTGTATAAGCACTTAAGCAACCTAGATTTTTGTCGAACAAAGTGTGAACTCATGATTTTTGCATTCATATTTAAAAAAATTGAGATATATTTGCCATTGACAATGAATATGTTGAAGTAGTAAAAATTGCTACTATTAAAAGAAATCCGTCAATTTGACTTTTTGTACTTTTTTTTAATCGTTTATTATTAAATTGTCAATAAAGATTTGCATTATACAAAGAAAGGTGTTAAAAGTAAAAAAGAAATACCCCATGTATTATCATGTTAAAATTTAAAATAAAATTATTTATAATATAATACTTAGATGATATGATCACTAGCAAAATTTTGAGTAAGAGAGTGAAGATAATTAGATTTTTAATTTTCATCTAATTCACGTAAATGAAAGTATTGTTGTGTTAATATCAATTTTTATATAGTTGATTTACAAAATAGGCAAAACTTTTTCATAACGGGACGAAATATGAAACAGAAATATTTTATTAATAAAAATGAGGTTATATAAATATTAAATTAATATAAAATAAAATTAAGGGTGTAGTAAAGTAAAAAAAAAAGGGGGGATTGACAATGAAACGTCAGCGTGTCAGAAGATGGACATGAAGTGGGTTTACGGCCGACAGAATAAAGAGAAGTGATGCTAGTTGTTGGTTAAACGGCAACAGATTGTAACGGACAGACAAGTGAGTGGGGGCTTTCGTCCTTTACACCATACACGTGTCAGTTGTCTTTTCATTTTCATTCTCTACTAAGTACGAGTTTGGAATCACGAGGTGAAACACCCTATCATAACTGACAACAAAATTAATTAATTAATAACAAAAGCGAAACCCAGCACAATTAGTGAGCATTAACACTGATACGAAGGCTATGGAGATCTTTTGGGATAATATTATTATGTCTGGTTTTAACCCTTTATCAGTAATAAGTCTAAAGGTCTACTAGACTTTTTCCTGATATGAGCATTCATTTTCGTAGACCTAATCAAAGATACTTTAATCTTAATATTAATTATGGTCTAAACTCTCTGAATACAAACAGAAGAACCCATCAGTTGTATTAATCATTGCTACTATTATAAGCCATGCCTAACTTACCCAGGAAGAAAACCAAGGTTCAGAGAGATCGGACTTATGTAGACCAAAATGTTGACTTCTGAACAGAGAAGACAGAGGAAAGCTAAGCTTAGTGATTGCACAAGAGAAAGATAAAAGAGTGGGGGTCCCCAAGATGGGGCAAAAAAAGGAATTAGGACCGACCCTACCCTACCCTACAGTATTCTATGTGTAGGGTACGGATGGGGACCATTGAATAGAAATCCGAAAAATTTATTAACCAAAAAAATCTGGCAGAGATGTGGACTGTGGAGTGTGGAGTGCAAATTAAGGCACTCGAGCCTCTCTCTCTCTTATGTCAGTCCAGACAATTTTGCAGCCTCTTTCGCTTTATCTTTTGAGGCCCACGCTCGCTTTCATTCAATCGTCACGCGCTGCTAATGGACCAACTACTCTACATAAGTAGGCCCATTATGAGGTCCATGGACCATTGACAGTCCATTTCAGAGAAAGAGTTTGGCAACTATATGTTTGTTGTTAGCCTGCTCCCTNTACCATCGTTGTTTCTATATTTATTTGCTAAATTGAACAATTTTTGAGAGAGTAAAAAACCTAGAGATTAATAGATCTTGAATTCTATCGATGACATCCTAGTCACGAAAAATCACTATCTAATAGAACCGTATCATTGGATATTAGAGAGTGTTTAATGGATAAAAAGAATGACGACTCACTCCACTTTATAGATTAGGTTTTTGAATTAAACAATGAATCTATTATAAGTGCTATTAAAATAAATTTTGTGGAGAGTTTTTAATATGGTAAACCAAAGAGGAAAAAAGTTACAAAAATTCATGCAATANTGTCTGTAAACAAATCATAAGTAGTCTGCAATGCAGTAGGCCTTTGCATTCACTAGGTGTTGAGGGAGACATGGACCAACAACAAACATCGATAACTTTCCTTAGTGTTAGCCAAGGCTGCCAGCTTTTTGCAGGAAACCATCTTTTTCAGTTTATTCTTTACATAAAAAGGCTGTATTGTATCCGTATTTGCTTTTGGGTTTGGGACCATAAAGAAGAGGTAACCGAGAACTGTAAGGCTCCCCCCACCCCCCAGTCCCCCTGTCCCTGTCCCTGCCATTGCCATTGCCATTTGCCAATGCCTCACTTCATTCTTAGACCACTTAACCATAATTAGGAATTTCGTAGCGTTTAAACAATATCTGAATGACACAAATATATATGCTTCAGCCTTACAAATAGAGCGAGCAATGATTAGCACGCGTGCATTTCTCCTGATAATTAAGGTCCTATTAGCCTCACCTATGCCAATGAAAATGAAACATGGTTGGTTTCAAACTCTTCCATAAAACTTGAAAGAAAGATCAGGATTTTGAATAACACCTTCAACTTCATGCAGATCAACACTTAAAAGGTAACCAAAATATCACTTAAGTTCCTTTTTTCTTGGCATAGACTAATATTAACATCTCTAAAATCAGAGAAAGTTTAGGATACATCAGTTATATTACGTTATCATGTTAATATGGTGTATTTAAATTATATTAACTTGATGCGTGAATTTTATTTGTTAGTAACTTAAAATTTTAAAAATAATATTTAGAAGTAGAATCACATGTAAAGTTATAATTATATGAATATATCATATTAACATTAGTAACATGATAAAATAAATATTTTTTAGACTTTCTCCTATAACTAACTTATAACAGTTAAATATAAAGTTTAAAAAAGAGTAATTATCATTGACCACCCCTACCTTTTCTTCTTTTTTCACTCATATGAGACGTTTGTCTTTTTTCCCTTCTCTCATCCTTAAGTTTTAAAAAAATCTCATCTCAAGTCCTCCAGTTAAAAATTCTGTTAGTTAACATCTATTAACCTCTATATTTCAATAAATTTACTATTTTATCCTTACTAACATATATAAAAAAATGACTTAATTTTTAAAAGACAATATTAAATTAAATTATCAAATTACCTTAACACATATTAAAATTACTTTTTCATAGACAATATTAACACATTTTGGTATTTATTTCAAAGGTAATTTGATCATTTAATTTAATATTGTCCTTGAAAAATTATTTATTTTTTATGTGCTAGTAAGGATAAAATAGTAAATTTATTGGAATATGGAGGTTAATAGATGTTAACTAACAGAATTTTTAACTAAAGGACTTGAGAAGAGATTTTTTCAAAACTTAAGGATGAGAGAAGAGAAAAATCACAAACGTCTCATATGAGTGAAAAAAGAGAAAAATGTATGGGTGGTCAATGATAATTACTCGTTTAAAAAAGTGTTATTTTGAAAATTTTGTAAATCAAAGTTTTAGTTAACCCATGGCTTATCGGTGTTTTTATGAGTTATCCTTTTGATTAAATATTATTTTCACAAGATCCCACATCAAAAGTTCACAACTTCACAATGGACCTGACCCGGATAGAAAAATCTCTGTTTCAACTTGAATCCATTAATCAACAAGTGGGTCGATGTTGGGCTAACTAAATGAAACCCATGGGCCATATAGGGAATAGTTGTCACTTGTTTGTCAGTGTCACCACCAACTTATTTATTATAATCTAGAACAAACATTTCACATGACTGGATGATGCATATGTATATGGTGAATTACTCTTCACAAAATTATAATAAATTAGGATGATGCAGCCAAGGAGGGCAATTATGAACCTAATTTAATGATGTATTTAAGACGATTTGGATTTTTATTATTTCTTAATTCTGATGTTAACGTATAATGTCAATTGGTCAAAAGAGTGATTAGTTGAGGCATTATTTCCAGTAATTAACAGAACTTTGAAAAGAAAAGAATGATAGCAAAAGCTATAATTGATCTTCAAATATAAAGTTATGGAAGTTTGAGCAAATGGATCTCCACCAAGGCTGTAAACTGACTGAAATATTGGTTCTTGAAGGTGCCGGGAAGACCATTATGTACGGGGGGGTATTTCTTTCGACCCTCGAAATATTTTATAGTACAGTCAACATCATACCTGAATATAAAATAAATACTGATCCCTTAAAACTTAACTCCCGTTAATTATATTTAATGGTGTTATAATAAAAACTCAAGATAAATGTATAACATCCCTTTGATATGCTCGAAAATAATAAACTCACCTCTATTGTTTTTAAAGTAACATAAAGACCCCTATTTTAGATAATCCTTTGAAACTAATTAACATTGTGGGATATTGTCAACATTTTGTTTAATAAAATAACACAATAATATAAAATCTTTAAAAATTTATAAAAAACAATAAAGATATATTTCATATACTAGATAATTTTTATAAATTTAGATAATTTACTAAATAATTTTCCTTACTAAAATTTGCTTTCTTAATTTATTAAAATTATTTAGTAAATAAAATACATTTTTATTATTTAAATTTACTAAAATTGTTTAGTTTTTAGTAAGTAATTTACTTTCTTAAATTATTAATTTTTTAGTAAATTATTAAAATTCATAAGTAATATATAGTAAATGAAATATAATTTTTATTATTTTTTGTAAATTTTTATAATATTTTTATTTTAATTTTTAAATATTTTATATTATTTTAGTAAATAAAATATCGATAATGCACTCACAATGTTAATTAGTTTTAAAGGATTATAAAAATGAGGTTTTTATGTTACTTTATAATCAAGT
>JANLJB010000321.1:26303-48098 GCA_026212285.1 Bursera cuneata
TTGTTATTTTTGGGTATATCAGAGGGGTGTTTATGTATTTATCCTGAGTTTTTATTGTAGTATTGTTGAGTATAATTAATAGAAGTTAAGTTTTATGGGGTCAGAGTTAGCTTTGTATTTAGGAGGGATGTCGATGGACTTTAAAATTTTTTGGGAGGTCGAAAGGAAATATCCCATTATGTATGTAGTTCAAAAGCAAAAACGATAAAAGGTTACACCATGACACGGTGTGACACCACAGCAAGGCTTGCTGCTTGCTCTTCTCTTCAATATCTTCACCTAACCCTCCACAAAACTTAGGACTCGGTGCGATTGATCTCTTCTTTGAAGCTAAAATTTTAATGTGGATTCGGAAAGTGACAGTATGATTAATTTCCAACCGTGTGATGATATGATGATGCCAACAATGACTTCATCTACACTTTAAGACAATTGGAGTGGTTGTTTCTGATGAAGCAAGCAAGAAAGAAAGCCTTGGAGGCTTTCAACTTGTATTCATGTCAACGGTTTGATTTTTTTTTTTAATCCTCTGTTTATGTTCTTATCAGTTTAGCAAACAATAAGCAGATGAAGCTTTTGCTTTGCACGTTGTTTACTAACATCTTTGAGAACACAGCTAAGGAAAGATTTTTGACAACTAGATTTAGATCTGCAATGCATACATTTCTATAGACAGAACAATCCCTTTTTGAGTATTTCTGGTTTATTAATCAACTTAAGAGTTAAGATTAGAATCAAGTTGTTCAAAATTCAACACTATATGGGATAATTTACTAAATTTTGACAAAAAATTGGTTCGTTTAAATCAAAGGACTATACACACCCTTTGACAGAATTAATATTTTATATGCGCCAACCAAACCATCGGCACCTTGTGATTTGATGGAAATCGAAAAATATTTATAGTTTCAAGCTTCTGATTGTTTAGATGAGTTCCTTGTAGGCTGGTCAATGAAGTCAAAAGATAAAATTAGGTAAAACTATTAGACTCGGAAATAAAAGTACCCAGATTGGATATCATCCTCAAGACTTGACTATTTTTTTTTTTTTAGAAGAATTCCAAGCAAAATAAAATAAAAAAAAACGTACCCATGTATTTAGAAGTCTAGAAGAAAACCTGCTAATGTGAATGGCATCCAGCTAAGAAGCATAATCTTAGGAAACCCAGAGAAACAATTAAACTATGTACCCAAAAGATTTGGTAATGAGTTCATCATGTTCTGCCAATTGGTTCTGTGATGGGAAGATTCTGATAGATTCATAAGGAAACAACAATCTTCAATTCGGATGAAACAATTACATCGATCTTGATAGTATAATTCTGGAAAATTGGACATTTAGGCAAACACAAGATAAATCATTAGATCTTTGTAATCAAACATGTGGCGCACCTAGATTGCACCAACAACTCATACCACAAACCTTACTCTAAAACCACATTTAAACAAACAAACAAAGAAAAACAATAATAAACAATAAAATACGCAGGAAAGCAGCAGGAAGAAATGGATGGCCAAAGCGTTTTAGAAAAAGGATTAATAAACAAGTACAAATCAGCTAGCCGTATTAAAAAAGCTCTTAAACATCTAACCAAACTTGAAAAAATATAAATAAAATAGTGGATAAACACAAGATTGTAGTGAGATTTGGTGAGATGTAATGGAGATGCCTGTAGTTTAGATATAGCTTTCATATAATTTTATCTTTCAAGGTCTCCGTGCGGGTTTGCGTCGAAGTAGCCTTCAGTCTTGCGTGGCCTTAGCGTGAAAGAGCTAGAGTTCAACCCATTACGCCACGTCACTACTCCTCTCCCTCTTTTAAACCAATCATCCCCTCCCCCTTCTCTCTTCCAAATCAAGACTAAGTAACAGACGAGCTGTAACATTCTCTCTCTCTCTCTCTCTCTCTCTCAGAAAACAATGGAGGGTCTCATTCCTTTTGTGTATAGAGCCATCATGCAGTACAAGAACGGAAACCAAGTACCTCTAGGCTCATGGTTGAGTGAGTCACCATCTGCTTCTTACATGAGACTTCCTGGTGACTCTGGTCGGTTTCAGACTTCTGATATACAACTGTTTCAATCAGATTATGGCTTCTCTACATCTACACAAACTCCTGCTTCTACTACAACTCAGATTATCTTATCAACGGGTGTTCAGTCTCCTGTTTGTCGCTTGACTTCTCGTCGAGTTGCTATATGAATCATCATCATCAAGGTATATTGCAGACTTGCAGTTCCATTTCTGAAGAAAGCTGAAGGTGTGGAACTTGGAATGTCACATATAGTGAAGGAGTGTGGTAATTGATCTAGAATATGATATGATATGATATGATTTTTCATTTTTTCTTTTTAATGTTGTGATTACTTTTTACTTTAATGGTTGTTGCTGTGGAAGAAATAAGCATGTGGAAAACCAAAGGGGACATATGCTATGTGTAACTGTGTTGTTAGCGTGGAGCCTGAAGGTCTTGTAGGAAGAATTAAGCGTGCGGAAAAACCAAAGGGACCGCATGCTTGATTTGTGTTGTTGAAATGTGAAGTTAATATGTTAAAAGACTAGATTTGTGTATATATTTGTATTGATTTTCAGTATCTGAAAATTGTTAATGTTTCTTGGCCAAGTTCTTTAAAGTATATTTTGTGTATCATTCTCGGTCTTTTGATTGGACTAAAGATTGTGGATAACAAGAAATTGGTAACTAACACTTTAGACCTTGGGAGCAGAGGAAACAGAGCTGAAGTTTCCGAAATCTAAAAGCTATACATGTCAGCACTTTGTCGAGATTCAACCAAATTAATATTTTACAAGTTGTCTAACTCTGCACGCAATTGAATATAAACAATTGAAGAAAAAATTTGGAGAGTAACTCGATTTATTAAAAAGTACATATAATCTGTTAATAGTTTCCTTCTTATATATTCCCCTGGCCCTTGGAGTTGCAGCCTGAGACATGCCTTCGGTTCTCAGGTTTTTGCAAGTTGGTTCTTGGTAGGAAGTAGTGTTATAATGTTATTTCTCATGGACACGGGGGCACAATTACTCCTCACAAGGCTTTTGTCGTATAGGCAGGCTTTACTGCTCCTTCACCGAAAAGAAAAGTTGTACTTTCTTGAGAATAGATCTCTGTTAAATAACTTAATGATCCATGTAGTGGAGATACCTCTCTACTTGAGGTTGCTTTGCTCAGAAAGGCCAACTGGCTATGCTCTGTTGCATCAATTTCTGTGTTGACAGGAACTCTAGTCCAAAAAAGGAAATAAAAAAATAAGAAAAGGGCGGTTTAGGAAGAGCTTTGACCAGTATTTATCTGGTAAAGGGCATAGTTGAGCAGTCATTATCTAAATTAAGATAAGTTTTAGTAACTGGTTCTTATCCCTTGACGCATGTTTGTTCGGACGCACGCTAAATTTCTAGGTCTGAGAAAGACATTCAGCTTAAAAGAATCAATTACCACTGTTATGAACAGTTGTATCTATCGGTTAAGACTTGTTTTCCATCTGCTATGGACATGACATCCCACCAAAAGGATAAATCGATTAAGTGCATAATGGACTTTACTGTTACAGTACTCAATCAAAGATCTCAGTATAAAGAAAACTTAAAAAAAAAAAGATTCTCCTTCATAATTATACATTTTAATCAATTGAAAGGTACTCCTGCTAAGCACATGGCTCTGACACTTCCAAACTCACTTCCGAAAATAAGAATTTTCCGAAATAGTTTTTTTCTGAGCGTTAAGGAAGTTTTAAGATACCTTCACAACATGAGAAAGTTGCTTAGAGTCAACCATTGTTTAGTGTATATTTTATATACATGAGCAGTGGGCACCTTTCCAAAGGCATTGGAAATGCAAATTTGTTCATTTGATGTGTACGAGATTAAAAGAGACAATTTTGTCCATCTAGATACAGTTTAACGAGAACTATAATTTATTCATTTTTTTAAGAAATAAATCTATAAAACTAGATCTTCTGAGTATTAACTAGTAAGTTACCCTCACTAGATCTCTCCAACTTTACTGCATTACAGCTTCAATTAGCTTCCTTCCCTCCACAAGGATCAAAATGTCCCCACTTTTTATTCTAGTAGTGGCATTATTATCAAGCCCCGGATGCATAATGGCCTTCAAGTCTTGTCCAAACTGTGGCCATATTTCAGTGCCATATCCTCTCAGCACAGAACCAGGCTGTGGTGACCAACTCTACAAGGTTCGGTGCAATGCAGGCACGCTATGGTTCGATGCTCTTAATGGTTCCTCTTATATGATCACATCCATCAACCCACTGACACAGCGGCTAATAATAAGTCCATCCGGCTTCACAAACAACACATGCGTGGCAGCTGATTATCGAAACCAAGGCATAGAACTTGACAGCAATCTTCCCTTCAACATTAGTAGTAGTAACACTGTGCTTCTCATGAACTGCACCAATGAAATGTTGCAAAAATCTATAAATTGTTCATCATCAAGCATTTGTCATTATTACATCAGGGATAATGCAGTGGCTAAAGCAGCTTGCAGGACTTTGCCAATATGCTGTTGGTTTAGAACTGGCGGGTCTCAAAATGAGTATAGGATCAGGGTTCGTGAGGGAAAATGTGCAGCATACCAAAGTTTTGTGAACTTGGACATGGATTTGCCAGTGAATAAGTGGCCTGAGCCTGGAGTGGAAATAGAATGGGCATTGCCGCGAGAGCCAATTTGCAAGCTGCCAGTGGATTGCAGGGATTTGTTGAATTCCATGTGTTTGCCAGATCCAGCTAGTGTTGGGAAGACTAGGTGCTTATGCAAAGCTGGGTTCCAATGGAATTCCCTGAATGGAATTTGCGAGAGTGAGTATAACCAACTATTGTTTATTTATTTTTTGAAAAATAAGCTTGTTTATTAGTTTTTATCATGAAGTCAAATGCCCTGAAATCGTTCTACAAAAAAAAAAAAAAATTGTTTTTTAGCCATCTGGAAAAACTAATTAAAGAATGAGAGAAGGATTGAAATAAAAATAGAAAGCTATTTTTTCCTCTCTACATCTTAGACTACGTAAAGCGTGAATGCATGATTCATGGATCCCAATTATTAATTTAGCACCTGAAAAATCTAGAACTAGAAGATTCAAAACTGTCCATATACTTAAAGGTGTAGCCCTATCCTCCAAAATGCTTGTTTGGTTGAAAAGGTGGAGACATTCCCAAAGGTTCAATTTCCAGCTCTCTTTAAAGTTCATTTTTCTTCTTCAACGTGAAAAAGTCTAGCTAAATCAATCAATTTAAACTACAGGCGCGCTGATTATTATGCTCTATAATGGCTGTTTTTGTTAAATATACTGATCATTGTACCCATATGAATGCAGATATAAAAAACATCAATGTCAATTTTGTTTTAGTCTCATGCATTTACAGAAAAATATCTAGTAATCAGAGACAAGTGCATCATTAATTATGCTTACAGAACTCTTACAGCAATTGAACTTCTAAACTAGAACTCAACAAGAAACGCCACTGTACATAATAATCCATTCCCCATAAAAAGAAAGAATTCTCCATTCCTAAATCCTCAGTAAGTTTTAAGAATCAGCATCAAGAAAATCCTTAAATTGTAATTGTTGAAACTGATATACCGTTCTTTTGTCTAGGGGTGAAGTGTTCCCATGGGAGAGGCTGCAAGCATCATAAAAAGTCCAAAACTCCAGTTATTGTTGGTATGTATAAGCGAAAATTTTATACTTGAAATCCGATTTCTAGTTATACTTTCTGTATTTGTATTTGTGCTTGTCCTTTTCTGGGTGGTTGCATTGTATGTTACTTCAGTATTTGCTTGTGTTATGTACCGTTCCATCTGAACCTTTTTTCAGGTTTGGTTGTTGGTGTGTTACTACTTGGAGTAGTCATAGCTATGATAAAATTCAACAAGCATGTTCAATGCGGCAAGGAAGAAGCAGAAGTTAGTTCAACGAAGATGATGAAGAAAGATATCTCTGAGGCCAACAACAGCGGAAGATTGGCCAGGATCTTCAATAGCAAAGAAATAGCAAAAGCAACAAACAACTTCTCCAACGACAACCTCCTTGGCTCAGGAGGCTTTGGTGAGGTCTTCAAGGGCATTCTTGATGATGGTACCATCACAGCTGTCAAGCGTGCCAAGCTAGGGAACACCAAAGGCATTGATCAAATTCTAAACGAGGTCCGAATTCTTTGCCAAGTGAACCATCGAAGCTTAGTTAAAATCCTGGGATGTTGTGTTGAGCTAGATGAACCTCTATTAGTATATGAGTTTGTTCCTAATGGAACCCTTTTTGACCACCTCCACAAGGTCCACTCCGGCAAATGGCCACCATTGACATGGCATCAACGTCTCCACATTGCTCACCAAACTGCTCAAGCCCTTGTATACCTTCACCTGATGGCCGTGCCACCAATTTACCACCGGGACATAAAATCAAGTAACATTTTATTAGATGAAATGCTTGATGCTAAAGTTTCTGATTTTGGTCTTTCTAGGCTGGCAGTGAATAATGTTAGTCATATTACAACCTGTGCTCAAGGAACCTTAGGTTACCTTGACCCAGAATATTACCTTAACTTTCAGTTGACTGACAAGAGCGATGTCTATAGTTTCGGAGTTGTTTTAGTGGAGATACTGACTTCAAAGAAAGCTGTTGATTTTAATAGAGAGGAAGAGCATGTGAACTTGGTGGTTTATTTTGGAAAGGTTCAGAAAGAAGAGAGATTAATGGATGCAATTGACCCTATGCTCAAGGAGGGAGCTAGCAAGGTGGAATTGGATAGTATGAAGGCTTTGGGGTTATTAGCAGCAGCATGTTTGGATGTGCAAAGGCGGAATCGACCTTCAATGAAACAAGTTGCTGATGAGATTGAACGCATTACTAGTATTCTTACATGTGACCCTTTGTTGAATATATGAACTGGCCGTACTTCGCCGTATAGTGCCAAAATTTTGGTAGTATAAAGCTATTGTATAACAATTAAGAATAATTGTAATAGCCCTCAAAATTTGAGCATTACCACAAATAAAAGATGTTTTCATTGGACATTCCAAAGTCTTTAAGAAAGTGCCTTAATGTCAAAACTCAAAACCTAGAAATAGTTGAGGGATAAAAATAAATTAAATAATAAAAATAACTTGGCTGTGCATATTTGAATAAAATATGATAAATTTTCTCGTTTGTAAATCTAATAGAGAGAACTTAAGAATTCCCTCATTTTTTTACTTGTGTAGGATAAGTCCAAAAACAAAATGATCGGTAACATGTTACTTTACGATCATTTCTCAAATGCAGCAGACCTAGCTAAAGAGATTGATGATTTGAATAAGGGGCATACTAGGGGTGGTTACTAGGTTGCTTTAGGGCTAAGAAAATCAAATGTGCCTATCTTCCTTGGTAACTTTTATTATTTAGGAAATTTGAGCATCAGCAGTCAGATCTTATAAATCAAAGATCCAAGGTAGAGAGATGCAACAAAACTATATTCGAGAAATATTGCGTGAAATACTGAACAGGGCACTAACTCAGAAGAATTGGCTCACTTATATAGGAGGGGATGAAATACTGCTTACACTAAAGACTGAATGGGGCACATCATAATCAATTTTTTAATTTTTCCTGTTAAAGTTACTGTTAGAATTAGTTCAATATGTTGTTAGTATCTTATAAGGTTTGTTTATGTTTCCGAAGAATCGAAGTTATTATGTTATCTAATTAGCTTTTATCTAATGCAGGGATTGAACTCATGTTTTGATTATATGATTTATATCTAAGCTGGACTGGTATTAATTGGTATTATCCGATTAAACTCATGTTATGTTCATAACACAACTTCCAATCATGACAAAAAAAAAAAAAAAATGCAGAAAATAATTAGTTATACAAGTTTTACTTTTACTTTTCAAGCAAGTCACTTGTTTTGCATAGTAATGTCAGTTTAAATATTGCCTTATCATCCAAACTTGATTTTAGCAGATTGTTCATCATCTTCTTTTGAACTAATGAATGATATGTAAGGAATTAAAAAATAGTTGTTACAGGTTATGAGCTGTAGATTGGTTTTGTAAGCTGAATTTCAAGGATCAAGGTTTTATCAAAAAATGTTAATGATGTGAAGGATTGATGAGTTATTTCAATGAGCATGCAGATGCAGGGATTGTGTAAGGCATTAGCCGTGTGACTTAGTAGCCATCTTGGGTGTACGCAATCCTGAAGATGTAGAGCACTTTGAGAGGGAAATCTGCAGCTCTCTTGCTTGACGAAATGCCACATATGCAAATCATTTAATGAGTTTGATTTGAGTCATGATCAGCTGAAAAATCTAGAGCACCTATGACAGAAAGCTGATGAATGAGTTGTGAGTTGAACTGAAGACTGTTTATATCTTTAGGCGAAAATCCGAGGGGGTGTAATGTTTGCAAGTTCATTGAATCGATAAGTTATTATATTTTAAGTTAGTGAAGTTCAAATTCTGCACTAGGTCCATGGACTTAGGCAATAGAGTGATATCGGCAGTGGAGCCAAACCACATAAAATTCTTTTGTATTGAATTTCCTCTTCCCTTAACTGTTGTTTATAATCACCATTGAAGACACTAGTCTAACAGTTATAATGAATTTCTTATAAATTCATAAAGTTACAAAACATATAGTTTCAGTTGAAAGAAGAATTTGAAAATCCAATAATACTCTTAACTGTAACACCCTAGGCCACCACCCGTAGATTACCCCAGGTGCACCTGCATCTCCAGCCAACGCCTGGAGATCAAGACTAATGTGTTGTGTGGCGTGACATTGTCCTTCTATAAACTTTAGGAGATGGCTCCACTCTTGGTGGGACAATTTCTGCCTATAAATTTCAAGAAGTGTCTCCACCGCATTTTGTTCACAATAGACCCGTTCCCACACTCATAACTTAAGAATTTATAGGTTTAAGGCCTAGGTAAGTAGAGGCCATGACCGACTATGTTGGTGCACACCTGGGGGGTAACCTGTGGGTGGTGGCCGAGGGTGTTACACTAGGACTTATGGGATTTTCTTCACTTGGGAAGGGTTAATTTAAAGTAAATGAATCATCCAAATCTTCATCTTGGTTTTCTATTTTTGGCTTTAATTTTCTTTTAGTTTTCTTCGAAGTTGTTGCGGCCGAAATTGGAAAAAGAAACATAATTTCCCAATTTTCGCAAGGCTTTTGCTTGCAATTCGGCATTGAACAGAGTTTCTCACTGGAGGCTTCTTGAAATTTTAGTGATCTGGAATCCAAAAGACAAATGAGCCTTGTGAATCAATAGATATCAGTTCCGTCAAAAGCCTGCAAGGGAATTATCATTATGGCTCTCTGCCAATGGACCTAATCTCTTGAGATCATTGTGCTTTCCAATATGGTAAGAAGCTTGTTCGTGCTGTCAACGCAGTTGCTTTTGAGAATGGGACATGTGAGGGATAAAACCAATGGAATCATTTTGGAAGATATACGTTCTTCGAATTCTGATATTGTTTACTGCAAAACCTAGTAATGGGTGATAAACGAATGGCATTAGCTTTGGATCTTGATATCCTGAGCCGACATGGTAACACAAGCATGCAAGGTACAACTGATAGAAGGTCCTGATGTATGGTAATTCTCGGGATGAGAGGAGTTCTGTATCTCACAATTATTCTTTATGCAGGTAGCCTGGCAATTTTTTGTCTTGTATATCAGTTCATTGGTAACCATTAACATTATCATTTTCTATCAGTGAACATACTTATCTTCTTAAGAAATTGTTATCTGCTTTGAGAAAACCAAAGCCAGCTTTGTACAATGTAAGAAGTAAGAAGCATGTCCCCTGATTTGCGCACTCCATCGATAAAATACTGTGAGACCACTATAGCCTCCAATGAAAAGACAACCTCACTTGGATCCATGATATGGACACTTTTGTATGTTAGAGTAGGTCATTAATTAAATATTACAGGAATAGATTTCTAAACTGACCCATCATATTTTTGTCTTTAGGGTTGTCATAAATTCCACCGATGTATGTATGCAGGGAGAGCTAAAACCAAATACATATAAGCCTACCTATCTAGCTCCTTAAATTCACCACAAAGCTATCTCTCCATTTGGCTTCCAATGAAGCAGAGTGTGCTCCAACTGTTGATCCTTATTTCAATAACAATGCTATCTTGCACGAGGTATGCTTTGGCTGTAGCACTTTGTGGAAACTGTGGACCAACTCCTGTGCCATATCCGCTAAGCACAAGTCCAACTTGTGGTGAACAATCCTACAAAATTCGGTGCACTGCTGGCACACTATGGTTTGATGCCCTAAATGGGTCATCCTACATGATCACAGCTATCGACCCGTCTACCCAGCGAATAGTTATCCGGCCGGCTCCCCTCGCAGGCAAGACTTGCATTTCAAGTGATATGCGTACTCAAGGCATCCAACTTGATGAAAATCTACCCTTCAACATCACAAGTAGTAACACTATTTTGTTACTCAACTGTACGGACGCGATGTTGCACTTGCAAGCACCTATAAATTGTACACCAACAAGCATATGTCACAACTATATTAAAGAAAATGCGGCCGCCTGTACCCGTACACCATTGTGCTGTGTGTTCAAGACTGGTGGTTCGCAAACTGCGTATGTGTTGAAGGTGCGTGAAGGGGGAGGGTGTGCAGCTTACGAGAGCTTCGTGAACTTGGACATTAATCGGGCGCCTCCAGCGAAGAGTTGGCCTGAACCTGGGCTGGAGTTAGAGTGGGAGTTGCCACAAGAGCCAACCTGCAAGCTCCCAACAGATTGCAAGTACTTGTTGCATTCGAAGTGCTTGGCTGATCCGATGAGTTCCAGGCAGAAAAGGTGTTTTTGCAATGCTGGGTTTATGTGGGATCCCATCAATGGATTGTGTCAAAGTGAGTATCATTTTAGCTCTAAAATATTTCTTGCCAATGATCCACAATTAATCTAAATATGGATTACATGTAGTATAATATTAACGAGTCTGGCCAAGTGCCAATAATTAAATTTCACTTTCACACAACGTTGAGAACTTTTAAATAATAACTTGAGGGGCTTCATTGTTTTCACAGCAAAGAAAACATTTTCTAATTTTTATCGGGTTTGAGGCATCGACAAACATTTCAAAATCAGCAGAGTTCTACCGACTGAAAAGGTGACAAAAGCCACGCATAGTACTTCAAATAGCGCTATGCAAACTGTGTACGAGGAAGATACAAAACCACACACTAGAAAAAAATTTTAGCAGAAATTGCTCTTTTCATAGTTCATTTTATTCCCTGGTGGTAACATTACATATTTTTCCTGTTTAGGAGTGAAGTGCCGGCACGGCAGAGGTTGCAAACATCAAAAGAAGCAAATGATATTAATTTCTGGTATGTGCTAGTCCCAAAATAAACCTTAAATCCAACATCATCTCTACATATATCTATATTTTTGTCCCCATTACATCACATATCACTAGTTGAGATTTATCCATTTTTCAAATTTTTAACAAAGTCTTTAAACAATCCATCATGACACAAGTAATATAGCAATTGGGTTGAAACTAGACCAACTCTTTTCCTTCAATTTCAAAGATCAGTAATCTGTTGTAGCTTTTTCTGGGTTACACTATATAGAAAAACCAAACTTATAATAATAGCAATAATAATAATATTTGTATGCTTACGAGTTGTGATGTTTCTCACCTCTTCTCAGGCATGCTTGGCACCGTAGGTGGAATTTCACTAGTCGTCATGATTGGAATTCTAGTGTACAAACAAAACCAGCGCATGAATAGAGAAGCTCTAAAGAATTTAATCAAGGAACGGGAAGAGATGTTAAGTGCCAAACATCATGGAAAATCAGCTAGGATTTTCCCGGGAAAAGAGATTATAAGAGCAACCAACAACTTCTCCAAAGACAACCTCATAGGATCCGGAGGTTTTGGGGAGGTCTTCAAGGGCATTCTTGATGATGGAAACGTTACAGCCATCAAGCGTGCCACGCTTGGTAATACCAAGGGCACTGAGCAAGTCCTCAACGAGGTTCGAATTCTTTGCCAGGTGAACCACATGTGCCTTGTAAGACTTCTTGGTTGCTGCGTTGAGCTTGAGCAGCCCCTGATGATATATGAGTACATTCCTAATGGAACCCTCTTTGATCACCTACATTGTCATTTTAATGGTAAATGGGCTCCGCTCCCTTGGCAGCGCCGGCTCCTCATTGCTCACCAGACTGCAGAAGGTCTTGCTTATCTCCACTCAGCTGCAGTACCACCCATTTACCACCGTGATGTGAAATCAAGCAACATTTTACTTGATGAGAAACTTAATGCCAAAGTTTCTGACTTTGGGCTGTCTAGGCTTGTCGAAAGCACAGAAACCAATGATAGTCATATCTTCACCACTGCTCAAGGTACACTCGGTTATCTTGATCCAGAGTACTACCGTAATTTTCAGCTGACTGATAAAAGTGATGTTTATAGCTTCGGAGTTGTGTTGCTTGAGCTATTGACTTCAAAGAAGGCTATAGATTTTAACAGGGAAGAAGAAAATGTGAACTTGGTGGTTTATATGAAAAAGATTATGGATGAAGAGAGGCTGATGGAAGTTGTTGATCCGGTGCTCAAGGAGAGAGCTACCAACCTGGACTGGGAGACAATGAAGGCATTGGGGTTACTGGCAGCCTCTTGTTTGGATGACCGGAGGCAGAATCGACCTTCGATGAAAGAAGTAGCTGATGAGATTGAGTACGTTATTAGTATCGCAAAAGGGAAGGTTTCTGCGACGTAGTTGTAATGTTGTATAAGTTGGCACATCCATGGATAGCTGGTGCCATGATTTTAATTGAACATTACCCCTCTTATTAACCGTAAAATGCTCTCTCTCTCACGTTCCACTCATATCATTTGAACCTCCGAAGTTGAAAGAGTTGGAGACCGTTTTCTTTTCATGCTTTTTTATTGAAAATGGACTAAAGTCAGGTTTATCAGTGATGCTCAGCAAGAACATCAAAAATCCTTCTTAAACACTTTTATGGACTGGGAAACTAATGCTGAATGAGGCAAAGAAACAAAGACCTCTAAGGTCTAAAAAGGCCTTAATTTAAAACCGGACTAGGAATTTGTTTAATTCACAGCATTTTTCGGATGAACTGTAAATCAAGAAGGGGCCATAGTCATCTACATTAGAAACGACTGATAGAATTAAGCACAAATTCAGCAACAAAAATACTATTGCAGGTTTATAGGAAATAAAAGTTGAAGTCATGCAGTAACTACATATAACTAAAACCCAACAATATGATAGCTGGTTACCTAATCCAAGTACAAAAATGCACCATTTGGAAAAGAATTAATGCAAAAACAACAGTAAAATATGCCTATATGTCTCTAACAAACTCATCTAGAGTTTCCCTTCATAGCAAAGGAACATGAACATTTCAACGTTCATGATCTTGATGGAGCCCACTCAACTCAGTGGATGAGGTTGTCATAACCACAGCCATCAAGCTTTTGAATAGCTCTCATACCATCTTCCTTGTGGACAAAATTCACGAAGCCAAAACCTCTGTTCAACCCACTATGGCGGTCACGGGGGATAAAAACACGAGTGAGCGGTCCAAACACACTGCAGATTCTCTCAAGTAAGGTTCCCCGTCCCTCGGAGATGTTGCTGACTTTAGCAACATTTTCATCATACTTGCGTCTCACATTTGATCCGCTGCTCGTTTCAGCACCTGCTCTCGTGCTTGGTGGGATGTAACTTCCGTTGCTTGTCTTAGAAGAACTTCCATCTTCATCTGTGGCTTCGGTTACTGGTGCAGAATTCTTGTAAGGACACCTGGCCGTCCAGTTATCACCTTTCTTACCACAATTCGTGCAAAGCATGAGAGTAGCTCCACCTTCTGGTGCCACAGATGCACAAAGTATTGTAAAGATATATACGAAACCTTAATCCTACACTTTAAATTAAACTTTATACAATTGTTCCTCCATTAGTTAATCAATTGGATATCAAAATATCTTAAAATTAGAATAAATAAATAAATAAGATCTATTTAATGATGAGGAGAAACAACCTCTTGCCGTCGACCTCTCGAGCAAGATATTCACAGTAGAAATCAGAGTAAGCCTAGCACCAACGTCTTTATGCACCGCCTCACCCAACTTAGCCCACGATCTCCTCCCAAGAACTTGCTTACTCACACATGTTGTAATCTTTCGAATCTGCGAAATGGTGGTGGTCTTCGCCATGTTTCCTTCATCATTGAACATGTATTCAATGACTTTCCTGATTCCATTCTAGTCCGGCCCTATCACCTTGCCAGGAGGGAGACCAAACTTGAGTTCCTCACCATTATCGTTATCTTGATCATCAAGGTCAGCCCACAGTGGCTTGGTCGGCCTTGCTGTTGCTTGCCATGGTTGTAGTTGGCTTAATTTCTTGAAGGGTTTTGGGAGAGTTTTAAGAAGGGTGACACTGGCACTAGTAGAATTGCAGTAATGTTGAGTGAAGCACTGGAGATCGTCTCATATTGGTACGCGTACGTTACATGCCCTTCTACTATGAGGATTTGGTGCCAGGAAATTAACTATTTTAGACAAAGTTTCATATTTTGGGAAAATATTTCGATTAAGATTCAAAAGAATTTCATTAATAAGACAATATTTATCTATAAAAATAAATTTATATTTTAGAGGGACAGATGCTTGGCACAAATGTTGAAAAAAAATATAATAATTAAAAGATGGTTGAACCTGGGAATCTAAAGGAGAATAGGATCTACACCTTTAGTGAATACACCACACTGACAGAACTGAACAAGTGCCGTACCCGGGTAAAATAAGAAGCCAAGCCCATTTCTTCGTCAAAACGAAACATCAGAAGTCACATTTTGTTCTGTTCTATTAACATCTAACTCTCAACTCCGTCTCTTCGTAACTGATCGAGCTAAAACACCTATCACTGTAAGTCGTCTTTATCAAGATCTTTTCTTAGTGCTTCTATCTCACTTTTTAGATCTATGTTTTAATGGGTTTTATTGGGTTTATGCACTCTGAATTAAGTTTATGGATTATCGTTACTTTTTTTATCTTTTATTATATGCTCTGGTTCTGGTTATGGTTTATAATTCGGTTTCATCACCCAATTAATGTAAAAATGTTAACCAAGCAATTAATCTCTGTTTTTTTTTTTTTTTTATTCACTTGACGTTGGATGAATGTGATATCTATTTGAAATTCTTCTATTATTTGAAACAAAAGTTGAGTGAAAATCTTTCACCACCCCACTTGGGAACTCATTTAGCGGTTAAGTCAGCATACAGATATCCATATTTTCTCAGCAATTAAGATCTTAGATTGCTCTATTATGCTTAGTGGTATACTTTTATGTCAATAAATTGAAATTACTAATCTTTTGGCTTGGTCCAACTTCGCATATTATTCAATTAGTTCATAATCCATGTGTTGTTCTGATAGCAATCAATTTGGGTAATGCTTTGTTCAAAGAAGTCAGCTCCCATTTCTTTGTGGAAATTATCACTCTCTGTTGTACTAAAATAACTGGATCAAGGATTCAAGAGAGTCTGGTTTATAATAGTAACGTGTGCATACTTTTTTTATTTTTCGGTTGCTGGGCAGGTTAACTTGGAATAACTAGTTATCTAATTTTAATGAATCACTGTACAGGGAAAAGAAAGAAAACAAGATTTTTAGGTTACCAACATGAAGGCGCTTATTCTTGTTGGAGGATTTGGAACACGATTGAGGCCTTTGACCCTCAGTGTACCAAAGCCACTGGTTGATTTTGCTAACAAACCAATGATTCTCCATCAGGTATTAATTCATTAAATTTTTTTTTTCATTTCTTCAATTATAATTTGTATGTTTTTTCTTTTCTATTTGGCACTGTCATTTCTACGTTTCTTATGTCCACATGCCTCACAAATTGCATTTCGTTAATCTTGTCGGTTGACAAGCTTTCTTTTTATATTTGCTCCATGGCTTGATTTTCAGCTGTTTCTTTCTAATTGGGAGTAACTGTAACCATAAATTTGTAATTAAGTTACAAATGTGACTATCACAGTTATGGCGATGAAAGGATGTTGTTATGTTAAATACTCATTGAGAATGATTCTTGCTTTATTTCAATATGTAACCATAAGCATCAACGTTTGTGGTTTCTCCTAAATAGATTGAAGCTCTCAAAGCTGTTGGCGTCACTGAAGTGGTTTTGGCCATCAATTACCAACCAGAGGTAACAGAAAAAGGGTCCATTGCTCCGTAAAAGTTTTACTGATAAGTTGTCATTTTTGCTTTTATCATTTTCTTTTGCTTTATTAATCTAATTTTATTTTTAGGTTATGCTGAATTTCTTGAAAGAATTTGAGAAGAAACTTGAGATTAAGATAACCTGCTCACAGGAGACTGAGCCACTTGGCACAGCTGGTCCTCTAGCTCTAGCAAGGGATAAGTTGATTGATGAGTTTGGTGAGCCTTTTTTTGTCCTCAACAGTGATGTTATCTGTGAGTACCCATTAAAAGAAATGATTGAATTTCATAGACGCCACAGAGGGGAAGCTTCTATTATGGTGACCAAGGTGAAGTAAATCTAGTATTCTTGATTTTTTTGTTGCAGACTAAGCCATTTGGCCATTATACTAAAGGAAACACTACTTCTGTTTTAAAGGTTGATGAGCCATCAAAATATGGTGTCGTAGTTATGGAAGAAACTACTGGGAAGGTTGAAAAATTTGTAGAAAAACCAAAAATATTTGTGGGTAACAAAATTAATGCTGGAATCTACTTGTTAAACCCATCTGTTCTTGACCGGATTGAACTGAGGCCTACCTCAATTGAGAAAGAGGTCTTCCCTAAGATTGCGGCAGAGAACAAACTTCTTGCTATGGTTCTACCTAGTTTCTGGATGGACGTTGGCCAACCAAAAGATTACATAACTGGCCTGAGATTGTTCTTAGATTTCTTGCGAAAAAAATCACCATCAGAATTGGCAATCGGGTCTAACATTATTGGAAATGTTCTGGTGGATGAGAGTGCTGAGATTGGAGATGGGTGTCTCATCGGGCCAGACGTTGCTATTGGTCCAGGATGTGTAATTGAACCTGGGGTTAGGCTCTCACGATGCACTGTAATGCGTGGAGTTAGAATCAAGAAACATGCTTGCATCTCCAGTAGCATCATTGGGTGGCATTCCACTGTTGGAAGGTGGGCTCGAGTGGAAAATATGACAATTTTGGGAGAAGATGTACATGTCGCTGATGAAGTTTATAGCAATGGCGGTGTTGTTTTGCCGCACAAGGAGATTAAATCGAGTATTTTGAATCCTGAGATTGTCATGTGAGAATAATTGTGAAATATTTTGTGGCATATTAAATTACGCCATTGTGCTTTTGATTAATTAGTGCCTGATCATGTACCCCTGCTGTTTTGTATTGATGACTAGGATTGATGCAAACTTGCTTCATATTCTTTGAGTTTGTGATTTAGTTCTCTTTCCATTGACATGAACAAAAATAAGAAGCCAAATTTGATCCAATTATGATAATTACACCCCTTATGGAATTTGATTGGTAAGTTCTGAAATTACTAAAAAGTATAATTGTGAGCTATTATTATGAATATGTAAATAAAATAGAGATAATTACCGGCGCTAAAAAACATAAGACGCGAAATTCATGTGTAACCTGAAGGGTTTGACATATTAAACGCCTGGTAAACACCTGCAACTGTCTATCCATTACATAACCTGGAACCACTATATTGAAAAAAATTTAGTCAACACGGGAGACCAAAAAAAACTGCATGCTTTTGAATGTATCAGGTTACCTTCAAGGTTCCAAATATGATATCTGTTAAAGCAAATCTGATAGGCCTAGGACATTATAATCTGGAATCCAACCAGTGACAGAAAAGAGCAAATCAACAAAATTTATTTTAGCTCAACAGGGAAAATTCTGAGATTCCCTAAATATTACAGCAAGTTAAGGAGAAACAAAAGACAGCATTTACATGTCAAACAAAAGATACAGTGATGTGTGTATACATTGATAGTGGGGAAGCATGAGAATAGTGAGTTTTCTAAACTGAGGCTAAGATCCAGAACATCACATGAGATGATATGGCAATCAGGACCCAGGTGATGAAAGCAAAAACCACTGAAATCTCGAACTTGCTACAAGGAAGATGAGGTTGGACCCTGCAAAAATTCAAGTCTTTTGCATACAAAACCGTTACCCCAGCTGATGAGCACGCAGCTGCAAGGGATAACACAGCTGTCACCTGCATGTTTTAAACTAAAAATTTGTTATTCATACAGCTCCATCTGACAGCAGAAATATAGCCAACAAAACTCAGGATGTGACTTACCCAGTGTCCAAAATGGCATGATGCTTTTCATGAAAGTATGGTCAATAATTAGAAAAAGTATATTATATTATGCTTGATGCAAAATAAGACCAATCTAACACCAATATTTTGAAAGGACACCATAAAGGTGTCAAGAACAGCTTAATTTATTGCAGTCTAGCAACCATTTTTGCAGATCTTATCTTTAACTTGATTATGCTCAAAAAAATTGATCTGCACATTCAAAAACCAGGTAGAAAGAGCAAGGGAAATTGAATTACTATTACCCAAAATAATTACAAAGGAAAAGTCTGGAACAACAATTGTTATATTAAAAAAAAAAAAAAAAATACAGAGCGCTATTATGCAGATATGAAGAATCTACTCTTCTCAGATTTGGTTACATTTGAACCCAATAAGAGGAATACTAAGAAGCACAGATTCCACAATAAAACTAATCTCCTTTCCTTTCTTTTTCTCTTTCTTCAATGTTTTAGCGATTCTCAACCTTTGCTAGTTAGATAAATAAGAATTGATTATCCTCCAGCATTTTGCATAGAGGAATATACCAAGGACCCGTACTTGCCACAATTAGGAGCAGCATAAACAAAGAAATGTAAGGATTTAGTTACAAGTGATATTGGAATATGATAACTGCTGCAAATTTGAACGCACATGTTTTCAAATGAAAGCATCTAGTATATCAAAGCATTAACACATCATTTTACCAAGTAAAATAGAGTCTATGAGACAAGTAAATTACCCAATCGCCTACAACAAACAGACTGACTAGGACTGGATTTTGAAGGTCTCTATTCATCCTCAAAGCATAAACATCAAGACATGCAAGTCCAAAGCTCCACAGCATTTGAAGGCCCATTGATGCAATCAAATAACTGAACCAAACGACAGAAATCCTCATCAAAAGCATGTAGAAGATAAAATAAAGTAGCGTGTAACTAGCCTGTATTAACATATGCACCAACTTCCACTGAATGTGAGCTACAACAAGAAGCAAAGTATTCTGCTCTTTGTCAAGTTAGCTCTCTGAAAAAGGGCATTATATTCCCCATGAGCCTAAATCCACTTGACTTAAAAAATAGAGGATTCCTTCCAAAAAGATAGTGTATACCTTAAAAATTGAACAACTAAACTCATATGGGGGGACTTCAGTTTAGGGAGAAGTTGAAGTCCAGTATTCTACTTTGCAATATCACAAATCATTAGCAAATACCATCCGCCTTTTGAAAAGAGCACGGCCATTGGCTAAACTGGTTTCCATATGATAATACGAAGTTCAGAGAAATAGAAAGCATCTCACATGAACGGATACTAAATGAAGAGTGATGCAAATGTACCATATTTCGAACATGTCTAAATATAATGTAACCCTGTTAATAGTCAAAATCACATTTCCCAGTAGTAACATAACTTCTATTAGTTCGCAACTCTCCAGCAATTCTTGCATTCCACCGAACATACACTTGAATGTGGATTACAGGTGTGCGACAAAAAAAAAAAAAACCTCTTTAATCCACAATATTTACCCAGTGAAATTAAGTGAGTGATTAAAATGTATGCCAGAGAACTTTCCATGATAAGATCTCAACTATCAAATGGAGTTAGTGAATTATTGAACACAATCACTAACAAATTTCCTTCTTTTATAACAAAATATTTGCTATTATACTGAATCGGTACTAACCCAACAACCAAAAGAACAAAAGAACAAAGCAAATCAGACAAAAGCAAAACAAGAAGTGAGGAAATGAAAATACCAGAAAGCAGTGTAGCTAGAGAAGCCATCCGCAGAGGCCATGACAGCAATAGAAGCAGCTGCAAACCCACATTGGCCTAATCTGAGTACTAGGCCACTTACAGTCCCAGGACTTCCTACCAACTCCTTCATTGTCTCCCACCCCACCAGAAAGCGAACCCTAGATCGAATAAAACCCAGCCCAAATCACCTCCATTCCATTTTGTTTCTTCTTCTGTGGAGGCCAGAAAAGCAAAACTAAGAGGGGCTCGATGTTAGAAGAGATTGAGAGAAGATTCTCATTGGTTTGGTGTATAATCTAAAGAAGATTTTTAGGCTTGGCTTCAAGAATCCCTATAATTGATTTGATAATTAATATTAATTATTAGAATAATTCTTGGCGCAATTAATTAAATATTGAGCTCAACCTCAACCTCAACCTACTTAAAATTGGTGATGACACTGACTCATGACATTCGTACGTGGATTTCTTCTCTTTTTTGACGGGGACTGCTGGTGGTCCTTCCAGTATTCCACTGGTACAAGGAACATATGGTGACGGTGGTCTCTTCAAGTGTATCAGCCTTCACATCACGTTCCGGACTTTGTATTCGGGGAAATAACTCTGACGCCCCAGTTAGATTACTCAAATACACATAACCCCAAATTTATGCTAAACTAACACTAACCCCCTAAATACGTACCAGCCGTTTAAGAAACAGAACAACTATACCAGAAATATACTACAATAACTAAAATACCCTTCATATAACTGAAACCTGTAAGAAATTTAATAAAAAATAAAATAATAATAATAATAATTTATATCAAATCAAATCAAATCCCAAAAATTTAATCTTGCCTAACATATACTAATGCAATCCAATTTTGCCCTCAAATTGGCCATAAAAAAGAATTACAAGGGCAAAAAAAATATGTGAACAATAAATTAAGCTGTTAAGGGAAACTCAGGTAACAAAAACAGCAACTCAAATCAAAAGCAATCCAATGCAAGAAAAAAAATCCAATACAGGCAGAAAATCCAATGCAGCAGCTCAAATTAGAAGCAATCCAATGCAGGAAAAAAAATCCATTGTAGGCAGAAAAACAACAAAAATAGTAACTCAAATCAAAAGCAATCCAATGCAGGCAGAAAAATCTAATGCAGCAGCTCAAATCAAAAGCAATTCAAATGTATGAAAAAAAATCCAATGCAAGCTGAAAAATCCAATGTAGCAGCTCAAATCAAAAGAAATTCAATGAAGAAAAAGATCCAATGCAGACAGAAAAATCCAATGCAAGCAGAAGTCTATTTGAATTAACATGTATTCATTCCTTTGTCCTGTTTACAATAAACATTCACAAAAGTAATATGTTTGATGACAAATCATAGCTATGATCACATAGTATAATGGAATACAAAAATTATAGTTTTTAACTTGTTGTCTTGCACAATACTATGCCCAAAAAATGGATATACCTAAACTTGAACTGCCAAATACAAAAAGCTATTCAAAGTTTTATAACACAACCCATAAAAAATCCCAGCATCATAAGAGTACTTAAAACTGTGAGAAAAAAAAATAGCCAAATGCAGCCTTTACAAAATTCACAGTATCTGCACTCAGTCTGCAAAGCTTCACATTTGGCTCTGAAAACCTTCACATTCAGCTAC
>JANLJB010000322.1:1053-15250 GCA_026212285.1 Bursera cuneata
GTTAGTTTAAGAAAAGTGTGGTGCTAAGTGTTTCTTCAAATTTAATTGGGGGGTTATTGTAATTTCCCCCTTTATCATGTGTGGGAGAATGTATGAAGACCAGAGCATTATGGTTGCACATGCCCAAATTTCTAAAAGAAACATGGCACAATTGTTGTTCAAAAATCATTGGATGAGGGGGTGGCAATGACAAGTATAAATAGAGCCACCCCCGCTTGGAACTTGTACACATACATATCAATAAAATCTCTCTCTTGGTCTCTATCCCTTGTCATCATATTGTTTTAAATGTTTTCAGTTCACCCCTTAAATTTTGTTGCGTTTTTTTTTAGTTTACGGCTAACATTTGCTCCCTTATATTTTGCTTTCTTTCATTCTCAATTTTGTTACATCTTCTTTTTTTAGTTGATATTAGAAACCATTTTTTCTACGAATTTTCGTGCCACGAATATGTCTATTAACTTTGAGAAAATAATATTTTAAAATAATGTTTTAATTAGTCTAGTAGGTAAAATGATGGAGGGGAAGATTTGTAAACCAAATCCAATAATTTTTTAGTTGGAAACTAAATTACTTAAAAGAAATTTAAAAAATTCGTGAGTTTAAAACTAACGCAAATTGTTATCATGATGTTATTTTTGTGTGATTATTGTTAGATTTTAAGCGGTGATAACAATTGTATGTCATTATATTTAAAAATGAGATTATGTTATAATTGTTTGATTTATATTTTGATTATTTAAATTAATTAATTAATTAATTTTGTATTAATGGTTTCATTTTAGTCTTTTATTTTGTTAATAGATAAAATAGTTATTTGATTTTTAAAATATTTTTAATATTTTAAAAATTTAATATTTCGTTTTATAACTCGTTGTACGTTGAAATGCTGCCATAGGCCATCTAAATACCGAAATCGCCCCTACTTTTTTCTCGAAGGACAAGGGTAATGTTGTAATTGAAAAGATGATAAGATTTAAGATAGGCTTGGAATTGAGCACGCTTAACGATTAAGTTTTTGGTTTCGATACGAACGACACATATATTTTCTCTTCTCACCGAGACCGACTTTAACTTTTTCTGCCTGATTCCAAAAAACAAAAACAAGAAAATATAAATTATTAGAAAACACGCAATAGAAAAGCAACAACACTCTAAAATAACCAAGCAAACAGCCAATCATACCATCAATCAATCAGGAGGAGAGAAAAAAATCTGATCTCATCATAAAACCCTACGATCAATCTCCTTCAAACGTTTCTTTCATTTTCCCTCTCAAAACAAAAACGAACTCTCCACGACACACCCCCCCACACACACTTCAACTCTCCTCCTCTGTTTTTATCCAACCTACGCCGCCAGATCTAGCGCATATCCGACTCGCCACCGCCACTGCCGCCACCGATATGGTTGTCAACGGAAGGGCCTTGAAGATAATGAAGAGAAGAGTAACCGTTGATCTCCACGACTTCCTCACTTTTCCATCGATGGAAGGACCTGGATCTGGTCTGACCGAACCGTTTAGAGCTAGAGTCAGGACGTTTCTGGCTCAACACGCGCTCCCTCCGCCCCCATCGTCACCGTTCCCTCACCTCCTTACGTGGCAGATCCGGTTGCGTGTCGGTGACGTGAGTGATGCTACTGACCCCATGGCTCCGGTCACGGTTTATTTGGTCGTCGTGGAGGAAGACGTGCCCAGATCCAGATCCGTGTACTGCGATCAGTGCCGAGTTGTTGGTGAGTTGACTCGGTAGCAATGGTTTAATTGTTGACCGATTCTCTCTCTCTTTCTCCTACTTTTATTTTTATTTTTATTTTCATTCTCTACGCTTTTCTGGGACGCTCTTTTGCTTTTTCCTTTTCCATTTTTTTAATTTTTCCCGGTAGCCGGTTACGAGGGCGGGAAATCCGATTCTTTATATTTTGGGTAAGTATCGCATTATATCCCGCTATAATCTCGTGATATCAATCAACGGTCGATATGGAACCCTTAACTGATAAGTCACAACTAAAACACAGGAAAAAAAAAAATGGATGATTGGAATTGGATTTGAAAATTCGTTAATTTTTGTGATTGGAATTTCTCGTGGGACTAATATTAAGTACACGAGATGTATAGGGTGGGCCCCAGCTGACAGGGATTTTTTTAGTTTAGACATCACTTTATTTTTTTTGTTTTGACACGTGGGAGTTGTTGTGGGTTACTGGCCAGTTTTGATATTGATAGGACACCACGCCTCCGCTATTGCGTGACAGCTATTATTGTGTGGCCCCACCTTTTTTATTACCAAAAATACCCCTGGTGTAATTAAGGCAGCTTCTTCGTTGTTGGCCGTACAATTATTATACATGATGGATGGCATGCTTGTAAATTGCAGTGACACCAAGGGCTCATTTTGTGCTTATATTGATAATTATTTGGATACTTTTATCTTTTCTTTTTAACTATTTTTAATATACTTAATTTCTTGCAATGGATTGATACGGGGTGGTGGTTCAGCTTATTCTTTGACTTTTCAAACTATGTTTCATTACCCAAATTGACGTGGCATGATATTATTTGTCTTGTAATATAAATTCTCTGTTAATCTTTTAAGGTAAATTAATAAGTTTCGATGATTAATTGGATTGTTAAATTGTTATTCAATAGTTCAAGTTGGCATGAACTAATCTTGTAAGTCGTGTTTATTCTAATACATTTTTCATTTCCCTGTGGGCCCAGATATGTGTCCCTTTGACCCTTGTAGTCAACATGATGTTAATGTACGTAGCAATAGATTTTGATTACTGGGTTTCTGATGCTATTGTTGTTTATTTGTATTTCAAGGCTGGAGTGGCAATCCGGTGTGCAGTAAGCGATACCATTTTATTGTTAAGGCGGATGGTAATTCGATCGGTGGGTATAACAAACAATGTACATGCTGCGGAGATGTCTTGCATTTGTCAGATTCCAGGTATGTTATTTCATCTTTTATCAACTAGCTTCTGCGACATTTAGAAGGCAGCTGTGCTTATTGGTTCTCATATTAGCTGTAGTTTAATATTTCATCAATTGCTGTTGTATTGTAAGAGCAAATTTTCACTGATATTTCACTTCTATGGATTCCAAGAAAACACAGGAAAACTAGATTTGGTAATTGAATTAATTTTTATCTTCTACCTTCTTTTAGTAACTCTATATCGACAACTAACTTCTGCAATTTAATTATACTAACATCTGCAATTTAATCCAATTAATTTGAGGTGATACAAATTCACTATGTGGGTAAAAAAATAAAATAAAGATTTTTAAAGAAATGAATGATAATCACCCTTCTCATAACTTTGAAGTAGGCTGTAGATGCAGAATTTTTTATTTTTTCTACAATTATTATTTAGCCTCCTTTAACCGTTTCGAGTTTAATGATATCACAATTCGTGATGTGTCTCTTATGTCAGGTGCAAGTCATGCAACCATGTGATGACTACAGACGATGTTGAAGACTGGGTGTACCACCAGTTAGAGGACACTACTCACCTTTTACATGGTGTAGTTCACGGAAATGGTTATGGCCACCTTTTGAGGGTCAATGGCAGAGAGGGTGGATCCAGGGTCCTTTCAGGTTGTCATATAATGGACTTCTGGGATCGGTTATGTAAAACTCTTGGAGTCCGGTTAGTACTTCTAACACAATTGCGGCTTTCTGAATCCAATGAAAGCATTCCTATTATTTTTAAGGGTCAATCACTGTTTTAAAGTTTACTTGTGCAAATTTATAGCATTTTTTTTTATGTATTTGCTTCTTCATTATTATTTTTCCCTTTCATGGGGGGAACTCATAAACTCATTTTGTATGTTTAACATTATTTGATCTTGTTATAGCAATGAATTAAAATCAAACTAATTTATCTTTTTCGACGCGATAACAGGAAGGTCAGCGTGATGGATGTATCGAAAAAGTATGGAATGGAGTACCGGCTACTTCATGCCATTACCAAAGGGCATCCATGGTATGGTGACTGGGGTTATGAATTTGGTGCTGGTAGTTTTGCTCTCACTTCTGATGCCTACAAATCAGCTGTTAATACCCTTTCTGGCATTCCCTTATCCGTCTTTCTTTCTCAAGGACGGAAACCTCGGACTCATCTTCAAGACAGAATCTTGTTTTACCAATCATTGTCTGATGAGAGTGAGCTTGTAAATATGAGAGATCTCTTTTGTTTCTTGATGAAGCTGATTCACGAGGACCACAAATCTTCTCAAAGCTCAAGGAGTGATGAACCTACCTGCAAGAAGCCTCGTACTTGTGCATCAGAGGTCATGCAATCATGGACTAAAGGTGATATCGAACGTGTTGATGAAGCCATGTTTAGAGTTTTACGGGCGGTGTCTGGATCCAATTGGGTCAGTAGGCGGACTCTTAGGGGTGCAGTATGTAAAGTGGGTAAATCTGAGCTCCTTGATTACTGTCTCAAGGAACTCGGGGGAAAATTGGTAGCTGATGGTATGGTAGTTGTTTCCAGGTGCAATCCTGATTCAGGTGCATTTGAGTACAGGTGAGTACTTGGTTTCTATAGAGCTCACTGATGTCAGCTATTATCTTGGTTAAGTTAGAGGCTTGCCTATTGATGCTATTTATGAAGTCTTTTTCAAAATGATGCCTTTACTGTAAATTCTGGTTGATTTTTTTTTAGAAAGTTTTGATGATTGTCCTTTGCTTAATGATTTATGATGTGTGTTTATTCAATGTCTAGTAAATGGTAACTGTTGTTTTATCCATAACAGACTTGAGCGTGCCAGTGATTCCTCTAGTGGTACCACATTTGGGAATGATTCTTCTATCACTAAACGTCCATCTCAAGAAATTCTCATGCGGGACCTTAAATTCTTTTTTGAATCTCTGCTTCACCCACAAACCATGCTGAGCTATGGACCTGAGGCAACGAGAGATATTGCAATCAACTCAGCTGAAAAACTCCTTGACTGC
Source organism: Bursera cuneata (assembly GCA_026212285.1). Lineage (NCBI taxonomy): Eukaryota > Viridiplantae > Streptophyta > Magnoliopsida > Sapindales > Burseraceae > Bursera > Bursera cuneata. The sequence goes on from JANLJB010000322.1 coordinate 6,021, forward strand.
AAGCAGTTCATGAAAGATTACAAGCCTGAAAGGACATCCTCAATTAGGGACCTATCTGTGATTCGCCTCTCATGTCAGCTAGAACTTGTGGATCAATTGGAAGAAAATGCGCCAGATCCACCCTCTGAGCTAATTGTCTTGCCTCTAAATGCTACTGTTTCTGACCTTAAAGTTGAAGCATCCAAGGCTTTCCAAGATGTATATTTGGTATTTAGAAGATTTCAGGCCGACGAGCTACTTGGCTATAGTGGTGTAGATGATTCCACCCAGGTCAAACTCTTACTAGGGTCTAGTGAATCGGTTCGAATACGAGGGAGATGCCTTGGGAAAAATGCGCTTGGTAAATACAGAATGGAGAGAGGGATTGAGAGATGGACAGTGGATTGCAGTTGCGGTGCTAAAGACGATGATGGGGAGAGGATGTTGGCTTGCGATGTATGTGGTGTGTGGCAGCACACAAGATGTTCCGGCATTCACGACTCTGATGCAGTGCCCGCAAGGTTCGTTTGCTATAGATGCAGAGGCAGTGACCAGATTACCAAAACAGGTATTGGGCAGTGCAAAGATGAGAAGACTTGTATTGATACTAATGACAACAAAGGAAAGAGCGTAGCAACACCTTTTAATGTGCGCTGAGATTCTAACTGTACTGTAAATGTGTTGATCTTTTTGGTTCGTTTAGCTTTCCTAGGGGCCTCAGTTGAATGTGTACATATGAAACAGGCCTAACAATTTGCATCACTTGCAGGCAAGTTGTTAGCTCTTTCTGTTTCCTCTTTGGTTTTTGCTGCTTCTGTATATAGTCTTGACTGCCACTCAAATTTTACCTGGCCAAGCAGGGGAAAGAGGAAGATATGAAAAAAAAAAATTAAAATGAAAAGAAGGCTTTCTGGGTTCTCCACTACTATTCTTGTGCCTTTTTTTTTTTAATATGTGTATGCATTGGAGCGATCTTGAATTTTGCTTAAAGTTGATTAATTTAATTTATTATAGTTGGAGATCCACCGATCAAGACACAAATGTGTTAAATTAGTTAAATCTTGTTCAATAGTATATGCTAGTATAAATCTTTATCCAATTAAGTTGAATAACATTTTAGTTACAAATTTTTGATATAAACGTAATCCAATAAATTAGAATTGATATGTCATTTTAGGATTTAAGTAAATATTAAAAATTAATTAATATTGATGATATGATAATATATTTGGTGTCTAAAAGGATTAAAGGAATAATAATGAAATTGGAATAAATATATTGTGTTTTTTGGTTTAATAAGGGTCCCAATTAACCATATACAATATGTAGGAGTTGACAAAATTTTATTAAAAGAATAATCACCATGTCTTGTAATTTAACTTTTTTCCTTTATTTTTTTTTTTTTACTATTCCAATGAAATTTTGTCACCTTAGATTATAAAGATTTGGTTGTAGAAATTGGTTAAGGATGTAGCATTACTCTTTTAAAAAACTATTACAAAATATTATTATAAACTTTATCTTAAAATATGTGTTAAGTGATGTGACATTGTTCTATCCCTTACAAAATTATTATATCATTCATTTACTAAATAAATTAATTATTACTTCATTTACAATGAGTTTTTTTTTTTTTTTTTAGAAGAGTATTATTATTCTAATTGATTAAAAATCTATGCTAAGTGAAGGCATTTAAGAAATGGTAATCTTATACGAGTAAAATACAATAATTATCTTTCCTCTTTCTCTTTTTAATATCGAATCCTAACTATGGAGCCAAACTTATTTTAAGAAAAAATTTTGTAACATTTTGATACAAAATATACCTCCACAAATTATATATTATCTTGAGAAGTATAGTATCCTAAATTACGAAGAGCAATCCACCAAGTTAACAAAGCCATACATTTGAAGATTCTTCCATATCACAAATATTTAATATAAAAAAAAATGAGAATACCTCTAATAAATGAAAGAAAGAAATAAAAAAAAAAAAAAAATCACGAGCCACCTCTCTCCCTGTACCAAGAAGTAAACTTCTAATCACCGTTCACTCAAAATTTTTCAGAATTCATCAATCATCAAACTTTAAATGGGTAGGGCGATATGATTGCTTTGTTGAGTCGTGCGATAGAATCAACAGCTTCAAGTGGGTCCTTTTTTATAAGCAGAACTAAGGATACAGGACGAACAGAAGCCGAGTTATGGTGGTCTTCCAATCATTACATAGAACATCAGTTTGCATGGCAAATTTATATTAAAAAAAATTGAAATACCATTATTTATAAAGTAAACAAGTATACAAAGCCAGCTTAGGAAATATTTTAATAAATTAAAAAATTTATATAGAAGGGTGGTGCTTCGAGCTCCTATGTTTAATTTTTAAAACATTCAAAGTAGACTTTAGTTCGGAATAACGTTTATTTAAACTAGATTATTTGAAAGTATATTTAAATGCTGAAGAATGTTTGTTTCAAAGAGAAGAAGAATTTTAGTGACACTTGACAAAAGTTCTTTTATTGATTTTTTGCGAATCATTCAAATCAAAATTATTATCAATCATAACAAACATTGAAATGGACCGAACAAATTAATAAATCCATGATGATTATTATAATTTTTTTTAGTTATAATAAATTGATTTTCAGTTAATATATTCTCTTATTTTAAGATTATCAATAAATAATAGTATCACATAAATAAATGAATCTTTATTATCACTAAAAACATTAACAGGCCAAAATCAATTTTCCATAACAACGTTTTGGACAGGGACAGTAGTCATATGCAAGTTGATGCCAACCTAAGCCTCTCAAGTTGATAATCACTTGAGCCTGAGTCCATGAACCACCAATTCATTAAAAACTTCTTTATATTGTGGGAGTATCACAATGTTTATTACAAAACTTCCTCAAATGGAAAAATCAAATTCAATAAGGATTTTATCCATTCCATATTAATGTATATATCTTCCTTTATAATGTTCCATAGTAGATTTGTATATAATTTACTAACTAAATAGGTACTTTTTTTATTTATGTAATCAGTAATCATAAATTAATTTCACAAATTACATTATCTACATGAAGAAAGAGAAGGAAGAGAAGCCCGTCAACCCTTGTATCGTTGATGACCAAATATAAAAAGTCAAAAAGACGAGATTGTGGGCGGTGAGAAATTAAGCCCCATCGATATCAATTGCAATCAATATCGTCTTCATGTTGCATGTAAATGATGTAATGGCTTGGCAAAATTAAGGGTAGTGGGTGGTCTTGCTTCTTGCACTACATTGATATAAACAATCATTACATTCATTGAAAAGATGTGAAAATTGAAGCATAAAGATCGACATCCCAAGTCATTGCTCGATGAAAAAGTAAGAATTTCAAATTTATTACGAAGTCAATAAGAAAATAGGCTCCTTGTTAGTTCATTATATTAATAGTTTAATTTATATTAGCATGAAAGTAACAACAATTATGACAAGTCTATTACAGGGTAATGTATGCTGAGATCAGAATTTAGAAACATCTAGATTTCAAAAGGTACATATATATTAGCTTTAGGAGTATTTAGTAAAATATATATTAATTATATAGAAGCATGCACATGAATGCATACGCCAAATAGCGGCTCCCTCGACTCTAGATTTTGAGGAAGTGGAGAAACTTTCGGCGTGGCGTTGAATATTTGATGAATTATATAAGTTAATTGTTAGGTCCAAGGAGCTTTAAACTTTAATTTGTCCATGCCATTCACCACAAAGAAAGAGGTTTTGTCATCTCTCTACTCTCCCTTTATTTATATATAAAGACAAAGGTTGTTTATTCTAAATTTATATCCGTTTAATTTTTTTTTATTGATTTATTAGCATTCTTGAATCAATGATGATCTATTTATGTTAACCTTGGTTAGCCATTAACGACGATCTAGAGATTATTTTTAAATTTTGATCTTAATTGGATGAAATGAAATAATTAGTTGAAAACTTATATCAAAATTTTATATAAAAAATCTTAATGGTTGCGCTTATAATGTAGGTAACAATATATTACTTTTCAGATTNATCTTTTTAGAATCTGAACCTAGATGGGAATGACATGAAAAGTTTGTCATTTTGAAAACCTAGCAGGAGTAAAATAGAAGTTATCTTTGATCAATTTCATTCTTTTGATCAATTTTTTTATGGACAATGGTGATTATGGATTAATAGAAGTGCGCGTAAGCTCGCCCGAGCACTTCAGTTTTTTCTTTTTTTAAAAAAATTGGTTATGTTGACACATGGATTTGGGCTTGTTTCTCTATGGGATATTGTTCACTTTGAATCATAGATTACACAGTTAAGTCCTTAAGAGGACCCTCATGGGAAACGGCGAGATTCCTCCTTTATAACGCACAACCTATCTACTACACTAGTTGATATGCATAAATCAAACCACAGATTGAACCACCAATAACATGCCTCAAATGGGTGGGGGTATGAGGTGCTAGTATAGATTTCGACAGATGATGCCAACGGTTGAAGCCTAAATTAATTCTGATAATTAGAAGTATTGTTTGGCGGAGGTTGATCATCCCGCAATAGTANTCCTCGAAATAGTACCTGTGGAATAGGGAACATAGTTAAGGGAGCTTGACGATATGTAGCCAATAACTCTCTAATGCTGAAGTTAAAATCTGGTAGACCAAAATTCTCTGAAGAGAGACTCTCAACTTAAAGAAATTAACTAGGGATAGAGGGAGTATGAGAAGAATGCATACCTAGAGTTAGACATGAAGGGTTTATATAATCTTTATCTACCTTTGAACTTGTGAAATGAATATCAGTTGTGACCAACTTTGACACACTTTTTGAGGTGATTTTGTTTGAAGGTGATTACCATAGGATAAATTTTTAGAGAGTTGCTCTCGGTATTCCTATACCTAAGCACCTTGTGGTTAAAGATCAGAATCGATCCTAATCACGGCAACCATAACAAATGAAACAAGAAAATTCGATAATGATGTAAGATGAATGCTAGTTTATGACAATAACTCTATAAAAGGATTTAGGAATATGATCAATTTAATTATTTTATTTCAATGTTAATCGATTATATATAATCTTTTGAGATGATTTTATCTGAAGGTGATTATCGTAAGATAAATTTTTAGAGAGCTGCTCTCGATATTCCTATATCTAAACTCGTCATGTTATGGTGGTCATCCTATGGTTAAAGATCGAAATTGACCCTAATCATGACAACCATAACATATGAAATAAGAAAATTCAATAATGATATGGGTGAATACTAGTCTATGACAATAACTCTATAAAGAGATTTAGAAGACTTGATCACTTTAATTATTTTATTTCAATATTAATCGATCATGTATAACATTTATATCTTTAAAGAAGGTTGAATCTTGTATTTATATATACACATAAATAGTCTTTACAATTTTCAAGAACATGCATTAGCAATCCAATAACGTAGAAAACAGTTAGACATACTAAAACGTAAGCAAAGCACTCATGTAACGATGAATCTTATCTTAACTCAACAAGCGCAAATAAAATATTATTGTACCGCCACTTCCACTACCACTTCCAGGACAAAGTAGCTTATAAAACGTGTTCAAACCACTCATGTAGACATGTGCAATTTCACGCGTTAAAAGAAGGAGAAAGAAAAAGGTTTTTGTGTAGGAGTTGAATTGAAGTTTCCCCCACTTCGCAGAAGACGACATTGAAATTACATAAAGTAGGTTTCAAAATGGAAACCAGCTGCATGCACTTGATGAGATGACTACAACACTTCCCCCACTTCTATTTCTTTGTCATCATGGGACACAAATCTTATTCATATTCACCAATAACTTATAATTGTGAATAAATTATTTGCTCGACATCTGTCAAAACTTCTTACTCGATGTCTCTAGCTTGGAAGTTTCTACATGTCAAAGATCAATATCTTTCTAGTTGAAATTTTGCATTGACCTTGCCCAATCTAGCTGAGATTATACATCATATATATATATATATATATATATATTAATGCAGATGCCCAGACCTTAACAACGTGCAATCTCCAGCTAGCTATAATTTTTGTTAATGTAATCCAACAAAGGAATGTTTAACTCAATATATAAATCAAATCTAGATAGATTGATAATTATTTAAATAATTAAAGAATTGATAAAGGATAAATATATTAAATTCAATTTGTTGAGCTTCTGTTAGTCCTTAATTTATGTAAGAGTTCGATATGTAATTTTCTTTAAACATTACCATAAGCAAGAGAAATGTCGGTTCCCATTTTAAGAACTCAAGCTATGAATATCTACAGTTAATAATTATTAAATATACATAGATCAGCGATTCTATATCATTCTATTTCTATTGATATAGCCATAAAGTAGAGATTTAAGGTTTAGACCTCTATATATTTTCTTTTATTTACAAGTACTTAATATAGTTTTATACAAATAAATCTCTATAATGTGTAATATATTATATTATTCCTTAGTGGAATAATTGCTCAAACAATTAATATAATGTGAAGGGACAGACTGAAAGAGCCTACAAATGTTATTGATGATTTTACAAACGAAATGATATACGCAAGGTTTGAATTGTATATAATTTAATGTGGTTTCAGTCACTGGACTTCTACGAGGCTAAAACTTTAATGGACAATGTTTGACATCTTTTATTTTATTTTATTTCAAATTAATAAGAGATCTTAGTTTTGATGTCACATTGATGTAATTATTTGACATTAACCAATGGAAATATCACATGGGTTTGAATAATGGTAAACTTGCATTGCAAAGTGTCCTCCTACATGCATTTTGGCATGCATTGGTTAGCTTAAGATTATTCTTAATTATATAAACTATTGGATTAGGTGGATGAAAGGACATTTCCACTAACTTCAACTTTTCATTTCTAGGCAAATTTTCTCTCAATTATTCGCATTATATATGTGCATTGCCCCTTCTCTCCACTCTCCACTCTTCAGCCGCACAAGTTTTTGAAATCTCCTTCAGCGCATAAGCTTGTTTTGGTATTTCTCTATGGTGTTGAGGTCTCGTATAAGTCTAGGAAAAATGGTTATGGCTAATGTGGTTCGTATATTTTTGATAATGGAGGTGATAGTAGGTGGATTTACATTTGGAGCAAATGGGCTTAGCTTGAATTACTACATCNCTGACATGCCCATTAGCTGAACTAATCGTCAGAAATTCGGTTACCAGTGCCCTGCAAGCTGATCCTACCCTGGCAGGAGCCCTCGTCAGAATGCATTTCCATGATTGTTTCATAGAGGTTTGTATATGTGTGTATACATATATATCTGTGAAAGCTATATCTAGCTTAATGATATTCTATATATATTGATCTCTCCTCGGTTTGATTTGTAATTATTATACTTTTTTCTGTTTTGTTCGGCGAATCTACAGGGATGTGATGCGTCTATTCTAATTGATTCAACAAAAGATAGCAAAGCAGAAAAGGACTCCCCTGGCAATCTGAGCCTGCGCGGCTATGAAGTTATTGATGATGCAAAGGAGCAGCTTGAANAAGCAATGTCCTGGTGTAGTTTCCTGCGCTGATATTGTTGCTATGGCAGCTAGAGACGCTGTTTTATGGGTATGATAACAAAATTTTATACATATTTAATAAATGGTTATAAAATTTATTTTCTTAAAGACGCATATTACGAAAGTAAAAATAATAAATCTTAAATGAATCTTAATTGTTTCAAAATATTACCTATTATTTAAGATTTTTAATGTGTTTCCAAAGAGCACATATTTCATATTAAGATGACCTATTAATTAATTATATCAGATACATTTGTGACATTAAATGTCTTTAATATTCTACATTATTAGATTTATATAATTAATAATATAATCATTGATGATNTAGCATGAATAGATATGCATGTAATTATGGTGATATTGCTAACAGACTGGAGGGCCACTGTATGACATACCAAAAGGAAGAAAAGATGGAAGAAGGTCGAAGATAGAAGACACTATAAATCTGCCATTTCCGACCTTCAATGCCTCAGAGCTCATAAGGGTCTTTGGCAAGCGTGGTTTCTCTGTGCCAGACGTTGTTGCCTTATCGGGTAAGTAATTAATCAATCAAATTAACCAATCTTTTAGGAATTCTTTTGGACAGCTCTAACTCTGCGATGTCTCTTTCATTAATTGATTGCTTTTTGTGCACTCAGCTTATAAACAATTAAAATTAATTTCACTTATTGCGAATTAGCTGGCTGCTGAAAGCTTGCTAGCTAGCTTCTACTAATTGATTTTCATTGTTGTTGCACATGTCCATGTAAATCATAACACGACGCGTTTCGTGTTCTTTAATTTGTTAAACGAATAATCGAGATAATATATATGAAGATTAAGGTAATGATCATCCAAAGTTGTGTCGTTTAGACATGTACGTAAATCTTAATTCTATTTTACGAAATAAAAATGAAAACGACCACCCACCAAAACGACTTAAAGTAATATTCTGCAGTTCTCAAGAAAATCTCAGTTCTATTCTACATCTTTTTCTTGTCAAAGCTGTTTCCTGCCTGGAGGAGAAAAACTTTCTTTAATTTAGCTACAATTGAGAGGTTGAATTTAGGGTCATCAATCCAAACTATAACTAGCTAGTGGAAACTACTAGACCCGATCTATTGACATCCATACACGTGCTAGCACACACTATGTATGTTTACAATGGTGCAGCTTATTTTAGTGGTGTTGGTGATGTAGGGGCGCACACACTTGGGGTGGCAAGGTGCTCATCATTCAAAAGCAGACTAAACGATGCTGATCCGACTCTAGATACCGACTTCGCAAAGACATTGTCAAAGACATGTAGTGGTGGTGACAACGCAGAGCAACCCTTTGATGCTACCCGAAACACTTTCGATAACTTTTATTTCAATGCATTACAGAGGAAAGCTGGATTGCTTACTTCTGACCAAACATTGTATACAAATGCAAGAACAAGAAACATTGTTAATGGTTACGCCTTCAACCAGGCCATGTTTTTCCTTGATTTCCAACAAGCTATGTTCAAAATGAGCTTGCTTGATGTCAAGGAAGGAGCTAAAGGAGAAGTAAGAACAAACTGTCGTAAAATAAACTAAGTATTAGCTAGAGAAATTTTTATAAAAGAGGATTGCGTTAATGCGATGTTTCGTACCTTATACTTATATGTAGCCGTATAAGAACAATTAATTAATAATACTTGT
>JANLJB010000323.1:9562-21597 GCA_026212285.1 Bursera cuneata
ATATAAATAATAAAATAATGCTTAGTAAGATATATATACAAAATTAGTAGTTTTCAAATATTTTCAGCTACAGATTTTCAGAAAAAAAAAAAATAAAAGCCACCCACCTGTTGGATGAATCAAGATTCTATTTAAACATCTATTATTTTTAGAATTATTTAGAATAAATATACATAAGAAAAATCTTAAAAAGAATCATAAAAATTGTAAAAGTTTTTACAACATTATTTAATTATATATTTCTCAATCTCGGTGATTCCATCCATTAATTATACAAAATATGGGTAAATCAAAGTCATGAATATTATGAAGAAAAATTAAAGGAGACTTCAACGAAGGCGAGAGGAGGGACCATCCCATGTGGGCAATGTTTATTGGATATGATGAGTAATTGACTCAATGCCTCCACATGCACTTCTATTTTGTGACTAAATTTTATTTATTTATTTTTATTTTTTTTAAGCATTGGAGAGGGTTTTTTATATGTACGTTATGTAACGGTATTTTTGTATGGAATAATAGTTTCTATGATTAGATTAGATAATGCTTTTGAAAAGCAAGACAGAAGATGATGCCAAGGTGGAGGTGGAGCCATACTTTGAAATTCTTTCCCATATAAATTCAAGCATGATTTTGATTTGTGGGTCTTCCTTCAAAGTAACTCCTCATATGACATAGTATCTGCATCTCTCTTCTTTTTCATTTACTAAATTAAAATAAAGTATTATAGAAAGAGTAATATTATGAGTATAAAGTCTGTAACTTAACTGATGTGATTTCGTATGCATGATAAGATGAATATATGAAAATTAAGATAAATACTAATAGAATCGTCTTATTACTCACATAATTCCATATCACAGTTGGAATATAAAGTTGAGATACAAATTGTATACTCATATAATTATTGTTACAAAAATAGATCTAAATTAAGGAGAATCTTTGAAAATTTATATTCTTTTTTTAAAAATTTAGATGTCATGAATGACAGATCTATAATATTTGACAACATTTGATAACATGGTCAATGATATATGACAGTTTCTGATATCAAAGGTCGGATGTCTAAATTCTTTGGAGGATGATTCTTTTTTACTCAATTTAATTGAGAAATTATAAGACATATCCCAAATTAAGGGGCTCTTTATAAAAATATCCCACCAGACAAACTTTTTTGATACACTTATCCAAAGAAATACAATCTGATCAAAATACCATTGAATATATATTTCTTCTTCTTCACCCTTCTTCTCATCATTTACTCTTTTTAAGTCTCATTTCACTCCCTTTTCACTCAAATTTCATTCACACTCGCTCTCTACATAAACACTACGTAGCAAATTAAGATATTCTATCATATATAGTTTGTAAACGTAATCATCTATCTTTCATCTCTCTAAATATCTCTAAATTTAGTTTAGTGATGAATTTGCTTATATCATGATTCAAAATAATTAGAAATTGTGTTATAGTGAATAATAGAGTTGTTTTTGTGAGAAAATAAATGTCAGCTTGAAAGAATTGAATCGAGCAAAAGAAATGTAGGAGAAACCCAACTTTTTTGCCATTGGAGACTATCATGCGGTTCGGACCGTAGGGCCGTGTGGTCCAAACATCTAAAATCCGGCAATAATAATTTGAGTTATATTTGTAATTATTTCAATTAGAATGGCTATATAATAAAGGGGGCTCTTTTATGCCTTGAAAATCTTTTAATATTATTAAAATTAAAAGTATTCTTTAATATAGTTACAATTAGTAAGTCACATCATAAGGGATTTACATGTCCCAAGAAATATTATGTCACAAATAATTGAGATGTAAATCCCCAAGAAATATTATGTCACAAATAATTGAAAGTAAATTGCTTGAAGCACACGCTGATTTACATGTTAAAAACAAGTTAAAAATAGGAGAATTTACTCTGACCCCTCAGATAAATTTCAAGAAAACACGTAGGCTTAACTTTTTGTTAAACTAATATTTATCCCATAATTTTTTAACAGACGTTAAAACAGATTTTTATAAATTAATAAAATACCATTAATGCCCTCCTTTGCTTTCCACCGTCTCTCTCTTCTCATCTCCCACCACCACCATATTGCAACTAACAATCAAAAGCCTCAAATCCACTATTACAACCCGTCGTTGTAGTTGCCATTCACCACCACTGTTTTCTCCAAATCCAACCTGCATCTTATTCCGCCAACTTCAGGGTTTTGCATTTGACGCATTAGCTCATTTATGGAATTCAAAGAAAATTAAGGTAAAGTGAGAATAACCAAATACTAACTATAAGAAGAGGGATTTAATATATAGAATTAGGTAAAGATTTCCCTATATTTAAGATGCAAGCAAAAATTAAAATCATCTCCTCAAGAACGAGTCAACCACACCAAGTGTGTGATGTGTAACAATTTCAACATCTTTGTCCTACGCAAAAAGGAAGAAACTTATATCTTAACAGTCAACATCCATCAATTAGTTCACCTCCCCCACCGCCAGTATCTACTCCACCATCACCACCACCACCACCATCATCTACTTCGCCTTCCATTTCAATGTTTCTTCGAGACAAATGAACAAACAGTTAGTGAATGAGAATCCGAAGGTGTTTCACAGCCACTCATATGTATGAATTATAAGATGAATATATAAAAGTTAAGATGAATATATGAAAGTCAAGATAAATACTAATAGAATCACCTTACCACTCATATAATGCCATATCACAGTTGGAATACAAAGTTTAAGTACAAATTTAATACCTATATAATTTTGGTACAAAAATAGATCTAAATTAAGGAGAATCTTTGAAAATTTATAATCTTTATTAAAAAATTTAGATGCCATGAATGATAGATCTATAATATTTGACAACATTTGATAACACGGTTAATGATAGATGACAGTTTCTAATATAAAAGGTTGGATGTCTAAATTCTTTGAAGGATGATTTTTTTTAACTCAATTTAATTAGGAAATTATAAGAAATATCACAAATTAAGGGGCTCTTTATAAAAATATCCCACCGGACAAATTTTGTTGATGCACCTATCCAAAAAAATGCAATTTGATCAAAATACCTCTGAATAGATATTTTATTTTCTCCACCCTTCCTCTCGTCATTTACTCTTTTTCAGTCTTATTTCACTCTCTTTTCACTCATATTTTATTCACACACACTCTCTACATAAACATTGAGCAACAAATCTAGTAAAGAATTAAGATATTCTAGCCTATATAGTTTACAAACGTAATCATCTTTCTTTCATATCTCTAAATTTAGTTTTAGTGATAGATTAGCTTAAATTATGATTAAAAAATAGTTAAAAATTGTGTTATACTGAATAATAGAATTGTTTTTATAAGAAAATAAACATTAGTTTGAAAGAATCGAATCGAGCAGGATAAATGTAGGAGAAACCCAACTTTTCTACCATCATAGACCATTGTCCAAAATCAAGCAATAATAATTTGAGTTATGTTTGTAGTTATTTTAATTAGAATGGCTATATTATGAAAGGGGTTATTTTTTGTCTTGAAAACCTTTTAATATTATCAAAATTAAAAGTACTCGTCAATATAGTTACAATCAGTAAGTCACATCATCAGGGATTTACAGGTCCCATTAAATATTATGTCACCAATAATTGAAAGTACACTGCGTGAAGGACACGCTGATTTGCATGTTAAAAACAAATAACCATTTTGAATGTGAATATTACACAATCAACCTTTTTCGTTCTTTTTGTATAGAAATTACAATTAATTAATGTATTGATCTTGTTCCTTAACAAAATTTGGTTAAATGATTAAAATATATGAAGCTTTTGCAAAAATTTTTAAATGAATTCTAAGAGAGATTTCTAGTCATTTTCATCATTAATTTCTAAAGAGATTATTTTTTGTTTTGGAATTCCTTTTAAACCAAGAAAATTCAATAAAAGTTATATTAGGTTTTAGCTCAATTTAAAATAGAAAAATGTTAAAATACAATAGTTTTTGCCATTGGATATTCATCTAACTTCATCTAATAATTTTTTTAAAGTCATCATATATAACGATATCAATTCATCAACTTTCTATATTAAGTAAGATTATTTACTAAAAATTTACACTAAGATTTGTGTTAAAATATTTAAGTCCGTAACAATTATAAAATAAAAAGTAAAATTATACATCTTAATTTAGTTGCATTTAAATTTTAGTCGTATCTCAACGACAAGATAAGAAAATAATATATATGATAGATTAGACATAATAAAGTTTATAAGAGAGATGGAAATGGTCTATCTTAAATTCTTATCTCAAATGATGTAATACGTGTCATAATATTTAATATATTAACTTATTTTTTATGTTATTCTTAAATCATTTTATTGTCTATGTTATAGGTTTATTTTATTATATATATATATATTTTAAAGAGTAGTATTATGGGTCCATGTCATATTTAATGCGTTTTATTTTTATTTATTTATTTATTTTGAGAAAAGAGGGTTTCTTCCCCTTGGTGAAGACAAAGTGGTGTAGGGGATAGTAAAGAAGGAGAAAATGACATCTCTCCTTCTCTCCCTATCAGTCTCTCTCCATATTGTCGGCAGACTCCATTTGAGAAGCTTCCCAACGTGATGGCATTTCATTTGCAATGGCTCCACTATAACAGATATATATAAATAGATATTATCTCCATTTGGAAACCAAAAATAACCAAAATAAAAAAATAAAAAAATAAAAATGAAAAAGCAAGAACCAACCCGGCCTAAAATGTGAAAAGGCAACTACGTGTTGAATATTCTGATATTCATAATAATATAAACTATTGGAATAACATGACATATATCATTTTTTAAAAATGTTTTTAAGAAGAATAATATTTTTTTTATAAAGATACAAATAAAAAAAAGTAGTCAATAAAACGGTTAGATTATGTAACTTAAATTATTATTTTCAATTTGTGACAACAATCGTCCATTGTAAAGATGATAAAAAATTATTGAGTTATCATTAAAAATAATTTTTTTCTACTATTTTCATATCTGTTGTATTACAATAAGTCAATGCTATTATTTTTATATGTTGGCAACTCTGTTTTTCTGTTTTCTATTCATATCGCTCCTCATCAGGCAACCCTATATCTTTTAAGGCAATAATTTAAGTGTATAAGCATTTCAATTAAATAATAACTAATAGGGTTGACATTTGACCCAAACATTCTCCATATATTATATTAGAGAGAATGGTCGAAAGTTTGTTCATACTAAGACTTGTAACTACACTTGTATAATAAAATCTAGGCATCACCTTCTTGTTTTCTTTGGGATTATATATAGTGACGTAGTCAGAATTTTTTCTAAATTTAAAAATTTAGGTCTTGACTTTTGAAGTACATATAATATTGGACGAAAACGAGTTGTTAAAAATTATTAATTCCTTTACTAATATTTTTTTAAAAGGTCATATGAGACCACCATTTTCAATTGAATACGACTATCCTAACGAACGAAGGTAAAATTGAAATTTCATGCAATATAATAAGAACTGCGAATCAAAACCCTAAACCACTTATGCATCTTGCCTAGCTACCATATTTGCTTCATTTAAAGTAGAGAAGAAATCTTATGGGCTCATTCATTTTTACATATATTTGAATGTTGACTCAATTTAAACCAGATTTGACCTCAAACTTAATAGCTAGAGGAGGCATAAGTAAATATTGAGTAGGAATGATGCAATAATTTTCAAAGTTGCATTTTTGTTTTAAAAATCTAAAGTGATGTAAGATTACTATTAAAATCATAAAATAGATTAAAAATATGCCAGCATGGTTCTCATGCTGCCAGTGTCGTAGCAAGGATTTTGACTTAAAGGACCAAATTATTAAAACAACTAATTTATATAAAATATGGTTCAGACTATTATGATTTAATTTCATATACTTTTTTATAGCCATTCGTTTTCTAATCTAATAGTGGAAAGAGTTGTTGAATTGGCATAAAAAAAATTACTTTTTAATTTCTCTTTTCCACTCATGAATTGTAGTAAATCAATGACTATCAAAGAGTATGTGAAAGTAAGTCATAGTAGCTTAACCCATAAAATATATATTAATGAGTTAATATCATTAAATATGGTACATGGAACTTTTAGCCTTAGGTTTCCTGAAATCATCAATTAGATCCTTGACAGACGGAAACAATTAGTTAATATTGATTTTACTAACCTATTGAAGTTTATCTACTTGTTCATCCCTCATACCAGTTATCAAATACATATGCCTAAATAAAAAAAAGAGTAATTATCATTGATCATCTTTACCTTTTTTATTTTTCCACTCAAATAAGACTTTTGCCCTTTTTATCTTCTCTCATCCTTAAGTTTTAAAAAAATCTATTTTCAAGTCCTTTAGTTAAAAATTCTGTTAGTTAACATATATTAACATATTTTAATAAATTTACCATTTTACCCTTACTAACACATATAAAAAAATAACTTAATTTTTAAAGGACAATATTAAATTAAATGACCAAATTACCTTTAACACATATTAACATATATTAAAATTACTTTTTATGGATAATATTAACACATATTGGTATTTATTTCAAGGGTAATTTGATAATTTAATTTAATATTGTTCTTGAAAAATTAGTTATTTTTTATATGTGTTAGTAAGGGTAAAATGGTAAATTTATTGGAATATGGAGATTAATAGATGTTAACAAACAAAATTTTTAACTGAAGGACTTGAGAAGAGATTTTTTCAAAACTTAAGGATGAAAGAAGATAAAAAAGGTAAAAATCTCATATGAGTAAAAAAAGAAAAAAGGTAGGGGTGGTCAATGATAGTTACTCTTAAAAAAAAACCAACAGGAGATGAGAATACATGGAAAGAATATCAAATGCATTTTCAACACTTGATACCCAAAAGAAATCAGAAAAAAACCAACAATTTATGTCATTGAAGAACAAAAACTTGAGACCTAGAGAAAAAAATCTGTTGAAAATTAAACATTAATACTGTGTTTGTTGTCCGAGAAAATGCAAATAAATTACATAAACAACTCCTAATTGCTGCCTCCCCAACCACAAAAACCAAAACCTAGCGTCGCCATTATCACCTCATCGATGCCTCTTCCAATTTTTCCAACTTCTTATTTTAACGACACTGTAAAATATAATAATAATAAAAAAAAGAAAGTAAATGTAAAGAGGTTCTCCAGCAAGGCCACCACACCTAAAGCAACTAACTCCACTTCCAAAATCCTTACTTTCATATTAGCTTAGCTAAATTTAGAGTTTCTTTGTTATGGAAGTGAAGTTATCTTAGGCAAGCAAAAGGGTTAAATTTGACTATAAATCTAAGGAGTTTGGTTTTAAGGAAGCGTAGTCGCCACCAATCACTCTAGAAATTCCCTTGTATATTTAATTGTACCAGTGCTTACTACTATTATAGGTTATTCTTCATTTTAAGAGTGCAACAAATGGCGGTGAAATTTAAAATAGAAAGTTCAATGGAAGCAACTTTGGGTTATAGAAGATAAAGATAATGGTTATTTTAAGAACGAAAAATTGCTTGGAAGCAATTAGAGAGAGACCAGAAGATATTTTTTGATAATAAGATATGAAAAAAAAAATGGATGGCGATGCAATTGCAAATACAAATCGAGCATTGGCAGATGATGTATTATCAAGTGTTGTAGAAATGGAAATGGCTAAGGAAATATGAGATATTTTGACGAATTTATATGAAGTCAAGTCACTATACACAACAAAGTCTTATTGTAAAAAATGCTTTACACTCTTTTTATGGCGAAATCTACTTCAATCACCTACAATATCAAACCTTGAAGACTCTTCTCTCAACTATCTACCATGGAGCATAATATAAAGGAGAAATAATGTGTTAAACTTCCATTCCAGAGTCTACCTAATTTCTATTATCACCTCATTATAAGTTTGACTAATAGTACTACAAAGTCAACTCTAGTTTTTAATGATGTTGCATCTGCTGTTCTTGAAAAAGAATTTAGACGCAAAAACGACGAAGATATATTATTGACCTCTCAACAAGATGAGGCCTTATCCCTTACTAGAGGAAGATCAAAGGAACGTGGTTATAGTGGGAGTCACAACAAGAACAAGATAAAGTAAAAAAAGTTAGAAGGTTAAATGCTATCATTGTGGTAAGCTAGGACACATAAAGAAGGATTATTGGCACTTTAAAAAGAGTGAAGAAGGAACTGTGAAAAGCAAAGCACTAAAATTTTTGGATACTTAAACACGTGTAGCAATCACTTTAGATGATGGCGATATCCTATACAGTGAGGCAACAATTGTTGCGAAAGGTAGAAAGAAGTTTGCTAATGTCTGGATAATAATTCAGTAGCAACAAGGCACATGACTTCTTGAAGAGAATGGTTCCATCAATATAAAACTATATAAGGAGGATTTGTGTACATGGGTAATAATCATGCTTTGAAGATCATTGGCATTGGTACAATCAAGATAAAAATGTATGATGGAATGACTCACACCATCCAAGAGGTATGACATGTGAAAGGCTGAAAAAAAATTTGCTATCCATGGGACAACTAAATGAGGTTAGATATAAATTCCATGTGAAAAATAGAATTATGAAAGTTGTTTGAGGCACAGTTTTGAATATAAAGGTAGAAAAGATTGCTGCTACTCAATACATGCTTTATGGAGAAACATTTTAGGATGTGGATACATCTATTGCAAATTTTGGAGAAGAGTTGATAACAATGTAGCAGCGTAAACTTGGACATATGTAAGAGAGATGTTTAAAAATTCCGTCCAATGAGAAATTGCTTTTGGGGATCAAGCAATAAGCTTACCGTTTTGTGAATAGTGTGTTATTAGGAGAAAACATAGGTTAAAGTTTAGCAGATCTGCTACTAGAAGCAAAAGCATTGTAGAAATGATATATTCAAATGTTTGGGAGTCACCAATTACATCCCTAGGAGAAGAATTACATCCCTAGGAGAAGCAAATATTTTAATTTATTTGTAGACGACTATTCTATAAGATATGGGGTATACCTTATCAAGAGAAACTTAGATGTATTTGCAGTGTTTAAAGCCATTAAAGTGTGAATAGAGCTTGAATTTAGAAAAAAGAATAATATATTTGAGGAAAAATAATAGAGGAGAATTTTTTACCAAGGAGTTTGATGCATTTTGCATTCAAGAAGGCATAAAAAATCCTAAAACTATTTCTTACACACCACAACAAGATGGCGTAATAGCACGAGTAGATAAAACACTAGCAGAAAGAATGAGAGCTATATTGAAAATTGTAAATCTATCTAAGACATTATGGGCAAAAGAAGCAAAACTGTTTGTTATGTGATAAATAAATCTCTATCAATAGTAATTGAGATGAAGACACCTATGAAGATGTAAACTAGTAAGCTAGTTGATTATTTATCTCTTTATATTTTTGGATATCCCACATACGTGATGTACAATAACAAAGGAAGAATGAAATCAGAAAATGTTTATTCTTGGGGTATGTTATGGAATAAAGGGGTATCACCAATGAGATCCCACTACCCATACAGTCATCATCAGTAGAGATGTTATTTGTAATAAAGATAATAACATAACATTGAAGGAAATCAAGACTGAAATTATAGACGAAGAAAAATCATCAAAAGAAGTCAGATTCTTTGTAGCGACCTGGATTTCTGAAAATAGTGATTTAGGGGTGCAAGTAAAAGATTTCAAAGTTTAAAAACATAAAAGTGTGTATTTATGACGTATACGGGATAACACGGATGTGATGATATCGTGTATGTGAGTATTTGGAGGTTTTCGGGAGTTTTTAGGAAATAGGACTAAAATGTAATTTTATGTGGGTTTGTGGGTTTTTCGTCTTTAGTGCCTAATCGTGACATTTTGAGAGTCGCGTAAGTGGGAAATGGATGAGGACTGGTCGATGATGAGATACTGAGATTTTAGAGTCGGGATTCGTGACTGTTGAAGGTTTAAAAAATTATAGAAATACCCCCGGAACTCAAAGTCTATATAAACTGTATAGGAGGCCAACATTTTCAAAAAACTTAGAAGCACTCCTAGTCGCCTGAAGTTGCTGTCTCCGGCTACCATTCACATTCTCGGAGAGTTAGTCACTATGTTCGACAGTGATTGAACCGTCTCGACCTGTTGATCATAGTGGTGGTCTTCGTTTTCTCGTTCGGTGCCAGAATCGATCGAATTGATGTTGAAAATGTTAGACTGCATCGATCGATGATGTAACAACTCGGATTTCTGGAAACAGTGATTCAGGGGTGTTAGTGAAAGATTTCAAAGTTAGAAATCATAATATGACATCTTTGTGACGTATACGGAATGACACGGACGTGATGACATCATGTATATGAGTATTTAGAGGTTTTCAGGAGTTTTCAGAAAATTAGACTAAAATATAATTTTACATGGGTTCGTGGGTTTTTCGTCTTTAGTGCCCGATCATGACATTTTGAGGGTCACGTTGATGGAATATGGATGAGGACGAGTCGGCGATGAGATGCCAAGACTTTAAGGTAGGGATTCACGACTGTTGAAGGTTTAAAAAATTATAAAAACACCCCTGGAACCCAAAGTCTATATAAACTGTATAGGAGGCCAGCAGTTGGAGAAAACTGCACAAACACCCCTGGTTGTCTGAAGTCGCTGTCTCCAATGACCGTTAACATTCCTGGTGAGTTAGCCGCCATGACCAGTGGCGATGGAACCGTCTTGGCCTGCTGATCACCGTGGTGGTTGCCGTTCTCCGTTCCGATGCTGAAAACACCATAGATCGGGCTGGAGATATTTACTTGCGTCAACTACTACCGATCGATTCTGGCGTCGCCAGCCTGCGACACAGGTGGCGAACGATTCGTCTCGATAAGCTGGTTCCGACAGTGGCCTCTGATCGTCTATCCGGTGCGTGGATCATCGGTAACAAGGCTCGACAGCTTATGCCTCCTCGTTCGTCGATCTGCCCTTCCGGCCGTCGGTTGCGGTCAGCGTTGGTCGGAGCAAATTCCACTCGATGAGGCGGTGCCGGTGGTGTCCTCAGTTTCTTGTTCTCGATTACGGATTGTCTTCTCCGGTGATAAACCGTGAAACACGGCTGAGCTAGCAAATATCAGTCGATCCCCTCACCTTGCTAACTTGGCAGTTATACCCCTATGGCACACCCCCACTATTTTGGATGTTGGCAGTTTACCCCTGCCATGTGTGACGACGTAAGGACCCCCAAGGGTTTTCAGGTTAGCAATCTCACCCCCGCTTGATTGTTTTAGTATAGTTTATGGATTTACGGTAACGCCCCCGATATTTAAAATATCAATTAAATCTCCAGTTACCATTTTGCATGGTTACGACCCCGTGACTCCGAGGACTCATCCGGGACTGCCAGGATGAATGGATTCATGATGCGGATGAGGAAAAGAGAGAAAAGGAGGTTCGGGAGCTACGGTTTGGGTATCGAGATAGGGGTTTCTAGCTGTACATTTCTATTATATTTTAACGTGCATATGAATTTATTTTACTATTGTGACTTAGGGAATAGAGACTGTATGTGATGAACGAATAGGTACATTAGATGATTAGATAGATCGAGACGTTACAGACGCGTATGTGATTTTACGAAAATACTTGGT
Organism: Bursera cuneata; assembly: GCA_026212285.1. Classification (NCBI taxonomy): domain Eukaryota; kingdom Viridiplantae; phylum Streptophyta; class Magnoliopsida; order Sapindales; family Burseraceae; genus Bursera; species Bursera cuneata. Next base: position 21,243 of record JANLJB010000323.1, read on the forward strand.
AAGTTTGGAAATCAGGCGAACGCATATGATTGTGTCACCAGATGATGAATGCGAAACGGATTAAGGATGAGGGATATCACGTATGGCAATACGAGAGGATACGACTAGAGTTTACGGATACGTATGTGCCGGTATGATATGGAATGGACGATATGCGGGTGATACGCATGTGTCCATGGGTTAAAAAACGGATGAGATGGGTGGTGAGAGGATTGGATAGATGGAATGTGAGACATGGTACATGGACGTACACGTGAGATGAGATGCATATGACACGGGAATATGGTACTCGTGCATTGTGGGATGGATGAGACACGAGGGGTGTCTGAGAACGTGTCCGTAAGTAATGGGACTT
>JANLJB010000325.1:0-11173 GCA_026212285.1 Bursera cuneata
AAGTCATTAAAATAAAAGTCTATAGAAGTCTATAAAAGTCTTTCATAATCATGAAAAGTCTATAAAAGTCATTAAAAGTTTATAAGTCTGTAAAAGTCATTCAGTTATAAAAAGTCTTTAAAAGTCTTAATTGAATACACCCCCCTTAAATAAAACTCTTCACTTTAAATTTTTATTAAATTAATAATTTAATAAAAATTTAAATTAAATATTTTCTTAAAATTAATCTAGGTCAAAATAAATATCCCGATTATAAATTGAACCATTATAAAAAACAAACATGGTATATTATATTATTTTATTAAAAATATTTGGGTTGTCAGGTCGGGTTTAGGTTTTAACATCAAAATATGCAATGATAACCTGAAAGCTGATGGGATTTTCTGGAGTCGTAAGATTTGATATTAATTGATTTACTGTATCTATAGGATTTGATATTATTTTCTTTCCTTTCTAAACAATTTAATAAGCTTATTTAAATATGTTTCTTCTTCTTATGAGAAATATGAAAGAATAGAAAGAGATTGAATTTTCCACGTAACTATTAAGCTTCTGTCTATAAAGGTAGTGATAAAAAAAAAAAATTGTATATAAAGGCAAAATAGAAAGAGAAAAGTCTATGGTATTTAAAACCATTTGAGCAAGGCTTATGCCTATTGGAAAGAGAAAAAAGAAAAAGAAAAAAAAAAAGGCTTAATTGGAATATTTAAAACATTGTAGATCTCCGATTGGAATATTTAACTTTTATATTGTTTACGATATATTAATATTTTATTGTGTAAATATGTGCTTGATTTTTGGCCTTGGATTACACTTTTGTGGGCTTTATTTGTTGGGTCTAAGATATGAGTTGGTTTTATTAGGCCCATGAACTTTAACGTAAATAGCAACATTATAAAAATGAGAAAAATTAAAAATAAAACTCCACCTATAACCCTAAACCATTTTATTTATAATATCAAATATCATTTAACCTTATAACTTATTAAAGCTTAAATATTCAAATTAAGCCTACACTTACAAACTTAACATGGTAATAGAGTCATAGTGACCCAAAGGTCCAGGTTCGAATCCCCTCCGTATCATTTAATTAAAAAAACTACAATTTAAGAAAGTGGCAAACTTAACATAACTAACATATTTTTATGTAAATACCAATAACATAATTTACAGAAAGGAAAGAAAAAGAAAATAGGTAATAATTTTGGAAAGTATGTAAGGAATTTTTTCTTTATACTTTGCGTTGAATATATATTTTGTGAATTATGTTGGTTGAGATAAGAGATTTATTCTATGTGTTAAGTTTATTATATTTGTATTTCATTTATAATATGATGAGGGTGACGTGTGCGGATACATGTTGAAGAAATTATGAAGTTTATCTTGTGATAGTGTTGTATTCATGTTGAGATCTACACCTATTAATTTCAGTTTTCAAAAGTAAAATTTTGGTTATGGAAACTAGATATTTCAAACTTTAAACTGCCATCGATTTTGTTGGATTTGGCTAAGAAATGAATTTTCGGTGAATTTTTTAATAAATCTGTCGTGTTATGAAATTTATATTGTTCATCCGATCCAATCGAACAATTTTATAAAATTTTATCTGGTTTACTTTCTAGAAGAAAAGAGGAGTTTTCTAAACTCAGTGTCGTCTTAATTTTTTCTTTCTTTCTCCTTCTCTTTTCTTTTCTACTTTTTCCCTTTCCTCTCCTTTAGCCTTCCTTCTTGAACCAAAAATGAAATTTCATTCATAACTTTAAGCCATTTTATATGTAATATCAAATATCATTTAACTCCACAACTAACATTTTTTTATGGAAAAACCCCTAAAATAGCTTTATATACTTTATATAAACATCCATTTATATAATATTATTGTTTACACTAAAATTCATGGATTTTGTTAGGCTCATTCATCTACTTAGGCCCAACAACTTAACTCAAGCCCACCAAAGTATATTAAAGCCCACAAAAGTGTAGTTAAAATCCAATGAATATAAGTCCAACAATCAAGCATAAGTTTACACAATAAAAACATTAATATACTATAAATAATATAAAAATTAAATATTCTAATTTTCAAGGCTTTGCAACCTATCCTCACAAAAATTTCGAAGAAGATAATTTCTTTTTCATAATGCATTTTGTTTTATGCTAATAGGTTATGTCGCTCACTCTTTTCTCTACATGTGTACGAAATGATATACAAGGTAGTGATGTCCCAAAGCTCTTTTAAGAGGAATTGGACAACATTGTGTGTGCATATTAATTTGGGATGCTCTTAGGGTTGTAACCCTGAATTTAGTAGGCTCTTTTATTTTGATTATAGATTGACGTACTCAGATTTTGGAAATTGGCACTTGTGGTTATAAATTTTTTTTGGATGGTGTATTAGACTATGATTCAAATTATGTAAAAGCTTGTATATGTATATTTTAGGAATCAATACTGGTTGATTGACCACATGTTGTATAAGTATTGAACTTAACTATGAATGTGAATTTTACATTGGAAAAAAGAAAAAAAAAGTCAACACCACTTATTTCGTAATTTAATCACACCCGAGGTCTCCATACAAGGGATTTTAGGACATAACAAGAATGACCTAAGCTTATGAAGGTAACATAGAAGGGAAAGACCTATTTTATGTAAAACCGTTTGGGCAAAATCAATGTGTGCATAGACAACAAAAAAAGAAAGGCATTTATGGTGTAAAACCACTTGGGCAAGATCTACACTTAGAAAAACAAAAGAGAAAGAGAGGGTTCCAAATAGTCAGAAACCATCTAACAATCTTGAGCTTAGAGGTAGAAAAAAAAAAAGAGAAAGACCCATGTGGTGAAAAACACCTGGTTGAACACTTAAAAGTATATATTTATTAAAAGTTTAAATCATTATTTTTACACTTTAAGTATCATTAATTTGAGAAATTTTATTGTATTGAATTTAAAAGTAAAATTGTCATTAATTCGGATTAACAGTTATTTTGATACGTGTTCGATAAAATATACCTAACTTTTAATCTAGAGATCCAATTGATACAATTCTTTTTTTTCACAGATTCGTAACCAATTCCTTTCAAGTTTGAAGAAGAACACAAAGCCCAAATACAACATTAAATGGGTCAAAAGTGGGTGCTATTAGTAATGACCATATTATAGAAGATCCAGCTTGACATACCTTTATTTAACCAACCTCCTGATTTTCTTTGATTTATTTAACTAAACCCAGATAAATGATAATTATATCCTGACAAGTCAAATTGATTATATGACAAATCAAAATGACAGTCCGACAAGTCAAACGACGATCTGACAAATGAAAATGACAATCCAACAAGTTAAAATGATTATCTGACGAGTCAAATTGATGGTCCAACGAGTCAAAATGATTATCTGACGAGTGAAATGACGATCTAGGGAGTCAAATGACAGTCCAAGGAGTCAAATGATGGTTCGGTGAGTCAAATGACTATCTGACGAGCCGAATGACTGTTTATGAGCTAATATAACTGTTTGACGAGATAAAATAATTATTAATGAGCCAAAATGAAGGTCCAACAAGCCAAAATGACTATTTAGTGAACCAACATAATTGTTCAACGAGTTAAATAACTGTCTGACGAGCCAAAATAAGTCCAGCGAGCTGAAATGATTGTCCGACGAGTCGAAATGACTGTTTGATAAATTTTTTTATGACTATTCGATTAGAAAGTGTTAGAGTAGGGAAGATGTATTTATATATTATATATGGAGAGACATAATGGTTATAAAGCTAGAAATGTGTAGAAAAATAAAAGAAAATAAAGACCATAGTTATTTTTCAAAGACCCCCTTCAAATGGTTTATTTTGACAAATTTCTCAAAAAGCAAAAACTCGTATGATGTAGATGCACTCAGGCAAGGCCTGACCCTATAAACGTAGAAAAATATTAGGGGTAAACACATAGAAAAACATTATGATGTAAAACCACTTGGGCAAGGTCTAAGCCTGCAGAGGCAAAAGAAAATCACATAATGTGAAACTATATGGAAAAGGTTTAAGCCGATAGAGGCAAGGTACTCAATGGAAAGTAAAAGCCCTATACAATAAAAAGAGGCAAGGAAGATGAACTTTGTTAGCCCAGTCACACAAAATTAAAAAGAGAAATATCTCTATTTAGGGAGCTTTAAGAGTGATTTGTCCTAAAATAAAATGTTAGTTTAAGATAAGAGCCGAAAGATAAAAGGGTTATTTTACATTTTCTATTTTTCCTTTTCTCTTTTCAATTTATTTATTTCACATAAGATCTTGAATCTATGGCTTTGTCAACCTCTCTCTCTCCTTTTATTTTTATATAAATACATAAAGTTTGAATGATTTTCATTATTTTATTTGTCTAAAATATCTATTCGAATTTTATATATTTCTACTAATATCTGAAAAGCTTAACAGTATTCTCTATTGGTTATCAGAAATGGATATCTTAAAGGTACCTACTAATGGAGTCTCCTACATAGAATTAATACTTTCCTGGAGTGAAGCTTGATAGATCGACTTGTAAGTGTAGAAAATCTCTCTCGGCATAAATTTATTCACTACCCCATTGTAAGATCAAAACGCATTGATGAGATCTAAAAAAGACTTTTCATATTTGAAGCAATATAATCTTTCCAGTTTTGAAACGAATGGGTGCGTATGAGTTTTGACTTGCTTATGAAATTTTTGATATTATGACCCCTTGTTTAATGATTGATACGTTTTATAGTGTTCGATAATATCCTATAAACTATATCGAATATTTGATGACATCATACGATAATATTCAATATGGTGTATCGAGCGTTAGATGGTGTTCGAGTGTCCAACATATAGTGTCGAGTACTTAATCTTAATGGATTATAATATTTAAATTTTTTAGGGACAATATCAAATAATACCTTTAAAGTTTGTCCTAAATTTAGAGAGAAAGTTTGTTTGATATTTTAATCAACTAGACCCTTGGCATTTATAAAAAATAATCAATTAGTATTTTTTGTTAATTGAAGAGGGAAAAGGACTATTATACCCCTCTTCAAAAAAATGCTAATTAGGTTTTTTACTTGAAATTGGTCAAACTTTGAGAGTATTGTTTGTTATTATCCAAAAAAATTTTAAAACATATAAAATTTTAACAAAACCCCCTAATTTGGATCAATTTTTCGAAAATCCCATTAGTTTTGGGGTTTCACGAAGATAGAAGAAGAGTCTTTAAATTTATAACTTTATCCTCACTAAATTTTATATGAGAAAATAGGTGGGAACCAATACATTTAGATGGTCGTATAAATAAACAAGGTCCTGGGTTAAAAATTTAATGGTATCACTTTTATCATCGAGATAAAATAGGAAATATATCACCTTTTATTTGCATAAAAAAATAAGAAGGTTATTCCATAGAATAACATTAATATCCATTAAACTTGGATTAAAAAAAAAAAAAAAGAGAAAGAACCAAAAATTGAAATAAAATACTTCGCTTTACCAAAGTCCAACAACAACCGTCGGATTCAACCAACTCTCACTTTTAAATAAAAACCAACGGCATAGATCTCACTCGGTGACATTCCAGTTCTGTACGGCCACACTTCTAAAGCCTTGAACACAGAACAAAGAACGACACTGAGAAAATCTCACAGGAAGCGCAGTACGCACCCCCCCAGTGCACTTTAGCACCCCAAAACCCCACCGAAGACTGCAGCTCCCGAGTCCCGANGTCTAAGCCCTCTCTCTCTCTTTCGAAGGTACTGATAGTAAGAGGCGGAGACCGAAACAAGGCAAAGAATAATAAGAGTGAATTGGCAGTTTCTGATGAAGCGTACGATAATGTCCGACCCGAACCCGTATAGCAATGCAAACGGATCCTCCAACAAGCGCTCTAAGCCCCCACCCCCGCCCCTCTTTGTCCCTCTTGGCCACGTGGCGTTCCGCCTTCTCTGTCACGCCTCTCGTATTGGCGGGGTGATAGGGAAGTCGGGGACGGTTATCAAACAGCTACAGCATTCGACCGGGGCGAAGATCCGGATCGAGGAGGCGCCGACCGAATCGACGGACCGGGTCATAACGGTGATCGGACAGGCGAATAGTAGCGGTAATGTTGTAAATAGTAGTGGTAGCGAGGGGTGTAATGGGGAGGATGTGAAAGTTGAATTGTCGAAGGCGCAGGAGGGATTGATTAGGGTTTTTGAGAGGATATTGGAGGTGGCGGCGGAGAATGATGGGATTGAGATGGCGGTTGTGTCGTGTAGGTTGCTGGCGGAGAACCACCAGGTGGGTTCCGTGATTGGGAAAGGAGGGAAAGTAGTGGAGAAAATAAGGAAAGATAGTGGGTGTAAAATAAGGGTTTTGACTGAGAACTTGTCTGCATGTGCAGGGCCTAATGATGAAATTGTCGAGGTAATGCAATTGCTTAGAATATTTGAATTATGTAATTTGTGGATTCAATAGTTCAATTGTTGTATAGGAAAGTTGAAATTTTGAACCTAGCCGTAATTGTTAACATTCTTTGAGTTTAAATTCATACTAGTTTCTAAGACTTTGCATTCTTCCGGGTATGCTGAATTTCAGCTAAATTTATGGAAAAAATTTCGAACTTGTTCTTTGGTTTCTGCTTATGGGTTGTTTAGACTGTTGGGTTTTAGTTATGACGGTTGTTGTGTGGACTGAACTTTGACTATTTTTTAATGGAATTCTAGGTTATGGAAAAGTGCCTGTTTAATCTTTTGTGTTTCCTCTTATCAATTGATGGTTAGTATGAAAAGTTCTAATTTGTTGACATCTATGCTGTATCAAGATTTAGGACTGCAAACTTTTTTGTTGCTGTTTGGGATGGCTTCTTTGCTCTTTTGAACTTATAAGACCTTATTGTCTATTGGACTGATACTTGAGCGCTCATAGTAATAAATCTTAGACAGAGTGGGTAGTACAAAAAGGCAGTGAAAGTAATAATAATTTTATCCAGTACTTTTTTTTGGTAGTTTAATTTTGATTCTCTATAAATATTTTTTTATCTTGTTTTGCTTACCAGTGATGTCGGTGGCATTTTGTGCTCAAAAGACAAAATATTCTATGGCTGATGGCAAAATTATGAGTATTAGATTATGACAAGTTTATTTTGGTAAAACAATATCTGAATAAATATTCATTGGGCTTCAAACTAAGGAAACATCTGAAAATAGGTATCTAGATTATTGTATTAGAGTCTCCTTTTCTTGAATTCTAAGAAAGTTTGATGTTAAAAGTGGATTTCTGAAGGGGCATATTACTCTAGAAATTTTCCTAACTTTGAAGGAGAAAGAATCTGTGCTTCAGTGGAGAAAGGGCTTGCCAAAATATATTTGCCTTATTTTAAGGTTGTGCTAGAATAAGTGAAGAATTATAAAGACAGTCTAATATAACTAATAGGTGTCCAACTCCTTGGTCTCTGTTTTCCATTCATTTAGGCATTCAGCGTATCCAATGGATTATTAGATGAAGAAAGAGATATTCTTCTGTTTTTGCATGGGAAAATTGATATACATTGTCCCACTTTATCTTTTTTCTAGAACTTTATGAAGCTATTGGGGTTTGAAACTAGCACATGCATACAGTTGGAGCTATTAAGCTAATGGTGGGAATATTTAATCTGTAGAGGTTATATGGTTGTGATACTATGGATTTCAAATTGAGCATTCTGGCTTTCCAAAGTGAGAAAATATAGAGTTGGAGGTTTTTAGAAATTAGTTGTGGGCAATGGGATGTATCCTTAGTGAGTTCATGTATCCTTGGTGGGCTTTGTGTATCCTTGGTGGGCTGTTGTACATTCTTATAATCAACTTTGACTAGATTCCTGAATGCTTATGTATGTGGTTCATTCAATAATATTGTTATTGAGAATTTGTTTCCTGTTCCCTTCTGAAATTCCATTCGTCTTTTGTGCAGATTGAAGGGGATGTTTTGGCTGTGAAGAAAGCACTCATTGGTGTCACTCGCCGCCTCCAAGAGTGTCCTCCAGTTGATAAGACAAGGATAATTGGAAGCAGATCTCTTGAGGCAGTTCCACAAGAGATTATACACAGACCTATTGAGGCAGTCTCCCAAGAGACTATACGTAGACCACTTGATGCAATCTCCCATGAGATCATTCGCAGACCCATGGAGGCTATACCACAAGAGATTTTCAGGAGACCACTGGAGGCATTTCCCTCAGAGACTTCACGTAGATCTTTTGAAACAGTTCCCCTTGAGACTTTACGTAGACCTTTTGAGCCAGTTCCCAAGGATTCTCTACCTGATCTTCGTGTAGATCTTCTTTCACAGAGAAATTCAGTGTTAACTACTACACCAAGCAATTCTATCAATTACGCTTCGGGAGTTCATACTTTGTCATTAGAATCTGACAGGATGGCCACCCTGGAGACAAAAATGCAACAGCAGGAAGTAAGTTTTAAAATTCTTTGTTCCAATGATAAGGTTGGTGGTGTTATTGGAAAGGGAGGTACTATCATAAGGGCTCTTCAGAGTGAGACTGGTGCTTCTATAAGCATTGGATCTACTGTTGCTGACTGTGATGAACGGTTAATCACTGTTACTGCATCAGAGGTTTGTTATGCTGTGATCTTTGTTTTGTGTTTTTTATACAGGCTTATCTTATGATGTGAGGCGTTTACTTTTTTACGTTTGCTCATTTCTTGTAGAACCCAGAATCGCGGTATTCACCTGCACAAAAGGCAGTTGTCCTTGTTTTCGCTAGATTGATAGAGGCTGGCATTGAAAAGGGGATAGATTGGGGCTCAAATAAGGGGTTTCCTGTCATCGCTCGGCTTGTGGTTGCATCAAATCAAGTTGGTTGTTTGTTGGGAAAAGGAGGCACAATAATCTCAGAAATGCGGAAGGTAACTGGTACTGGCATACGGATTATAGGTGACCAGGTCCCAAAGTGTACCTCGGAGAATGATAAAGTGGTACAGGTGCGAATGGTTTCTTTTTTCTATTTATTTATTTTTTAGTACACTGAAGGGGAACATATTACATATGTGCCTNTCTCTCCCTCTTTTTTTTTTTTTTCCTTTTGAAGTCAGATGGGGCAAGTAGTATCTTGCTTTCTTTAGTTCTCACTACAACTATGGGCAACTTTTTGCAAAATATATAAGTTTCCGTTATTGTTATTGTTTCCTAATTATTTTGAGTAATTAAGATAAACAAAAATAATGATGACTTAATAGGTTAACCAAACCAATTATCGTGCTAACATTTTGGGTTCAGCTAGTGTCTTTTGATGACCATCCCATTTTAATCCAGTTTATCTGTTAATTATTGGATTTCAGAAATTAACACCACCNCCCCCCCCCCCCTAGTCCTATTATTAGGAGACTCCGTTCTCTAAAAATTATTCCCAAATTAGAGCCAATTATGTATGTATGTATGTGATTGTATGTGTATCTACTTTTTAGTTATATACATTTTATCACGTTTTGTGTGGTAAATTAAGAAAATGAGCCAAAATTTTTTGTGAGCTGTGTGTGAGTACTTGTGTATCTCTACTTTTGGAGAATGCTTTTGCTTTGGAAAATGCAGAAAAGCTTGGATTCCTTGAAATTGTGCTGTCATAGCTATTTTTGGGTGATTCAACCAGAAAGAAACAATTTTGTTTCAAAGAAAAAAAAAAACAGAGACGGATTAATTACTTGGGGCGTAAAATTTATTTCTTTGCATTTCATAAGGGTTGCTTTCAAGAGGATGTTCAGATATATGTAATTTTTTCTTCATCTCAATTAGGAAGGGGTTCTGAGTTTGATTGTGGATCAGGGGGATTTTTTCTGTAGAGTTGAGTTGTTATTGTTGACAATTGCGCATATAGTAANAAGGGCTTATACTTCAAATACCCCTCTTTAGTTAACCAGTTTCTGTTCCTTTTATGGACACCTGGTCTATTTTTTGTGACTGATACCTCCTTTTCTATTAAAATGAATCTTCTTAGTTTCCTATTAAAGAACAAATGAAGAATCGTCTTGTCAACAATTCAGAATAATCTTTGTGGTTCTGTATCGGATACAGTTTTGCCCATCAAACCTGGCAATTCTTTGTATTGTACAAGGATATGTATAACTTTTATTGAACACTAAATGATTCTGTATTGCAACTGTGGTTCTAAATCCTAGGAGGTCTGAGGAAGTGAAATCTCTTGGAGACTGGAATTAGTATTGGTGTTTGATTTGATCTGGTGGAAAAAAGCTTCATATAATGCCAATAATTTTGATACGAGTGAACTTGAGCCTGCTGCCATTAAAGGAGTGTTGGGGTACGAAGTTTGCATGTAAATTTATATAGGAAGTTGTAGAATCATGAGAATAAAGGACTATCTGTATTTAACATCAGGGAACATGATGAGTAAACCTGCATTTGATTTTGTCCAGTTCTTTAAATATTATATGGATAAATTTTTGAACAAATTTTACTAGCAGATAACTACATTGAAACCTAAGTTAAATCCTTGAGAATGATCAATAAAGTGAGTGTGGTTGTAAGCTTGTAGATAGAAATTGTGATAAGCGATGTGATTGTAGTATTTACTTTAGATAACTTTTAGAAGTTGATAAACTTAGAGTTAGACAATTTACCCTCATAAAAAACTCTTGTGAAATAGGAGAAAGTAGGCTAGAAAACTCTTGAAATTACATTGTATATTCTCCGTTTAGCATTATAAGATTGGGTGTGTCTTAGAGCGAAATTGGTGAACTGTTGGAGGGCTAGCTGAAATCAGGATGAGGAGAATAATATAGGAGTGAAATGGTTATCCAATCCTGATATTGAACGTTGGTTGTTGGTTTTTTCTTATTGCACCGCTAGGACTCTTATTAGTCACAAAGGGACAAGTTTACAAAAGTACTAGGGCACTTCAAAGCATGCAGAAAGCTCTTGTCTTATACAATTGCTTTCATTGGATCAAGCTAGGACCTGACTTCAGCCTACTTTTTTTATTTTTTTTTCCTGTGATTTTTATAGTTTGTGATTCATTTCTAGAATCATGTCTTCTTAATTTCTGTTTTAAGGTTGGGTAGGGATGGCAAATGTTTACCACAATATTTACATGCGGCCTTTGGTTTTTCATCAATTGTTTCCTTTTTAAAGTAGTACCAAACTCAAGACCATTGTAGTTGTTCATAATCCTTTT
>JANLJB010000326.1:4066-16544 GCA_026212285.1 Bursera cuneata
TATCAAGGAAGAACGAATCTTTGTAAGTTCATCATATATATATATTTAGCAAGGAGGAAGGTCCTTTGGAGGTGGTCGAATAGCTTCCTCTGGCGACTTTCCATTCTCCACAACAAAAGCCATCTTCAATCCCCACATGGTATGGAGTTCTAGATGACAATGCATAAACCAAACACCTGCAAATGTATCATGCACTTGAGAAAATATGAAAAGAGCAGGGCAAATTTGCATTTCAGTTAACAAATGGGATTGTTTTATATGCACTTGAGAAAATATGAAAAGACCGGGGCAAATTTGCATTTCAGTTGACAAATGGGATTGTTTTATATGCACTTGAGAAAATATGAAAAGATCGGGGCAAATTTACATTTCAGTTAACAGATGGGATTGTTTTATGTAGAGTTACCTGGATTGTCAGCTCTGAATCTAATAGCAGTCCATCCTCCTGTTGGAACTCCAACTGTATTTCTCTCAGGGGGATCAACTAGATTAAAATTAGCTGGGTCTTTCTTGGGATCGAAGTTCCCAATCCCACTTCCAACAACAAAAAAGTTGTAACCATGAAGATGAAATGGGTGGGACTCGACTGTGAGAAGGTTGGTATCCTGCAACACTAATTCAATGGTGGAATTGAAAGCCACCTTACTCAGCCTTGTTCCTAATGAAGTGCCGAGGTTGGCAGTAAGTGGTGCACCGGTGTAGTTGAATGGAACAGGAGGGCGGTCAGGAAAGTCAGTTCTAAAAACTCCTGAGATATTGAAATAATGAGCCTGCAAGAGTCCTATCTTTGGCATTACAAAGGTTATATTGTTCAATGAAGCTGTGAGTCGTGTTCCATTTGGGCAAGTAGGGCATGGGTTTTGTCCTAAACCAACTGTGTAGAAAAGATGACGATCAACCTGAAGAGGGACTTGTGCAGGATATTGTGGGGTGTTTAGGCTCTTAAGTTTGTTATTATAGTTTAATGCAAACTTGGTGTCATTTGGAGCAGGCAGTTGAGGCAAGGTTGGAAGAACTGTGTTTGGGATGCCTTTGTATTGTAGAATGGCTGTAACAGTTTTATCGTCCACGGGAACTGGTGCATCCATGAAGGGCCTGGCTGCCATGAAGTATCGGCTTGGAGATCGGTCAGCTTTAACAAGAACATTCGTAGTCTGACCTGGTGCAATTAGGATTCCTTGAGTTGTAAAGGGTTTGGTGTAGACTGCGTCTATTTCTACAACAGTCATGTTATGACCAGCTATGGCGAAGAAGAGTTCATCATTGAGTGCAGCGTTGACAATCCTTAGTAGGTACGTTTTACCTGACTCAACCTCCATGGCAAAAGTATCTGAAAAAGGAAAAAGAAATAAAGAAAAAAAATTGAGTCAGATCACCAGCAGGAATGATTCATGGAATGACAAGCATGAAGCTAGAAAATTATACGTTTCTCTGAACATGGGAAGAGTGGCCCTGGTTTCCCATTTATGGTGTGAGCATCTGACGTTTGTGGTGGCAAGCCCAACTTATTAGCTTGGTTTACGATTGTTTCAACATCCGAATTCCACCATTCTCCTGCATAAAATCTTTCATGTTAGATATAATTCTCGTCAAAACATTCAAAAAATCATCAACTATATTACCCACCTAGGACTATATTAGTTTCTTGATAAGGTTGAGGAAATGGAAAAGGGGTTCCTTCTTTGGGCATGATAACAATGGCACCATACACTGTGGCTCTTAGCCACAAAATGTGTGCATGCCACCACAAAGTTCCTCGTTGTCCTGTGACATTAAAATCATATGTGTAGCTGTTTCCAGTCTTAATAGGACACTGTGTTATGTATGCCGGCCCATCTGCCCAGCCATTGCGATATTGCTTCAAGCCATGCCTACATACAAATTTCACAAACATATTTATACCTTGTTTATAAATGGATGCTCAAATTAGGAGTACGTACATGATGAATAATTGACATACCAATGAATAGACAAGTTATATTGTGCGTGGTTGGTGACATTAACAAGAACTCTATCTCCTTCTGTGACATAGATAGGAGGCCCTGGAAACATTCCATTTACTGTAACAATTGGTTTGGCATGGCACAACCTGCTCACGTTCTTGACTTGTATATGAAAAGTATGCCACGAAGAAGAATATATTAAGCTGTAATATGTAAGAAAGATTTAGGTTCAATAGTGACGGAAACCATAGAAGATTAAATATAGCAACACACTGATACCCACATCAAACTGATACTTCTTCACCGCAGCATCAGCTAGAAGTGAAAGACACCCGATGAGGCAGAAGATGAGGACGACTGATGCTGAACACCGATGATGGTGCATTGCCATTCTTTGTACTGGTTTAAAGTGCAGGCACTTGTTCAGGCTTGACTAGACTAGCAGTGCAAGTGAATGTTGATTGAAGAAGAGCCATAAGGGTTCTTATAGTGGGAGAAAAAATGGAAGGTAGGTTGATCGGTCGTTAGCGCAGAGTTGGCAGCAATAGTTTCATTAGGTAAAGCAAATGCGAGGGCTAGACAAAACAAAGCTTGGAAGCAACTGTTATAAGACGTTGAGATATCCACGTAGTAGTCTGTTAACAACATGTATATATTCACATATTTATAATATAGAGTACCTTGAAAGGTGATAATAATGTGGCAATCTTTTGAGTCTTTACCTTATAATATGTTATGAAATTGCTAACTGAATTCACAAATTTGCTTTGCAGTAACATCTTGCTTCGCTGCTGGTTTGTCTATCTGGGCGGGCTTTAGAATGTTGGGTGAACGAAAGGGACTAATATTATCCCTCTCAGTCAGTCAGTCACATAAAAATGGTTCTGGAAAGACGAAATATATAAACTGATTGATACAGCACAGATGTTCACTGGTAACCAGGTGGTGCGGGTTCTGGGCTGCTAGCTTCTTTTTCAAATCAGTTTCAATTAAAGCCCAGATGAAAGAAAGCAATTGGATATTGGGTCAAGGTCCAGCTTCGGCCTATATAAATGAAAGAAATTATTTCCAAGGCCTTGAGGTACTAAGCTGTTAGCAAAACACGTTAATGTCCAAACTAGTGTAAATTTCACTCTCCAAGAAAAAAGAAGCACGAAATACTTCACATTCTGATACTGAAAGGTATGGAAAATATCCTGAGCAGTTAATTCACTATAATAGATAAAATATAAGATAGAATAGCAAATTAAGATATCTATAAATTCATCTATCATCTTGTGGAACAATGACTTCCCATCATCTCATATGGGGATTTTGAACTCTTTTCCTCTTACACTGGTGAGTATGCCATTAAGGCTCAAGATCATAATACGCGTCTAGTTTTTTTTGTTAATGGCCTAAAACTAAAAACTCCACAGTGAAGGTAGTGGGACATAATATAATAATAAGCAAGATTCCACTAATGGGACTGAAGAAATTTGCAAACCAAAGAGCTATAGCAGGGTAAAAGAACACTTGGCACTTAAAAAAGTTGAAAAGTAAGTTGCTTTTCCATGGAATAATTTCACTTTAAGCCTAGAATTCACATCCTAAATCTCTAGGTCTAACACTTCTTTTTGCCTACTATTGCTGATACAATCATCCTCCATGTTGATTTTTTTTTATTTGTATATCGAAATCCTGTCACACTTCTTATCAATCCTGGCCTGCCCATACTTTCATAGGTTTATTGTCACTTGCATTATAGTTTTGTCCTTTTCTTCTTCTAGTACAAGAAGGGATAAAATCTTCATAACATTACTATACTTGTAATACTTGTTTCATACACTAACGGTGAGTATTTAGCCAAGTACAAGATCTTAACAACCTATTTCACATCATATGATATGGTATATTCATCGAGTCAAAATCAAAATACTATAATACTTTTAACATTTTAAAGATAAATAAAATTAAAAATAGAGGGGGTGAAGTGTCGAATCATACATTATTCAATAAAGAAGATTTTTAGATTATATATGTGAATTGTCTTCCTAATGTATAGGATGCTTTCTAGGTGAAGTCAATGAAAAAACTAAACAAATTTAATCCAAAGCAAGCCACATTTGTTATGTAGCTATGTATGCATAAAAGTTTTGTAGAACAATTAATCAAGGTCATTGCAAAGATATGGGCCTTCGGTGTTTTGATTTCTCATTCCATCGCATCTTTAAACCAAAATGAATGCTTTTACGTAGATAAGTTGAATGAATTGACAGAAGTGGTTTCATTTCTTCCTTTTTCATGTCTCAACATCATTTCAGTTACATTCTTTTATAGCTTTCTCAAAATCTCCTTGGTACAATATCCTCCCTCCCCTTTCTAGTTACATCATTAAATTATGGCCCTTGGTGACACCTGTCGTCGTCTGATATGTTGGACGGTAGAGAGGGGTTTCATTCATACTCTGAACAAGCAAGAGGCCCCCTCTCTTTTCTTTTCCATTCAATAACACCCGGCCCCCTTCAGTTACCTGTTTGTTGGGTGGGTTACTGCTGTCTGCTGTTCATAACTCATAAGACGACCAGCAAACAAGTAGTTGAAGAAACACTCAGACATGTTTGTTACAAGATAGGGCCATCTCTGCTCTATTAATCAATGGCACTTAGTTCCCTTCTCATTGGATCATTGGTTCTGCTTCTCATTCTATGAATTTAACATTTTGCTGATAAAGAATTACGTGCTTATGCACCATAGAGATTAAGTTTTTTACAAGGTCTTGGCCAATAAAAGTCAAAAAATCAAATATAGTTAGTTTTGAGATACTGCGAAGTTATGATTCTTAGATCTTGACTATGACCACCTTAGAATAGCAACTTTGCAGCTTGCAAATGCCTTTATGCTTATCATAATAAGAGTCTCAATATCCCAAGAAAAACCACTCATTTTCACATGAGGACTTTTTCATTATTTGAACTGAGCGAATTATGTTATTAGCTTTCATGTGGGTTTCTTTCTGTCCTTGGTTCCCAGAACTGGTTAATCCTTTCCAACAAAAAGCATAAAGTAATGAAAAGTAAATGAAGTCCGGGAAACATATAAGGTAGTTAACATTATAAACGGGAATGATCACAATAACTTAGTTAACATTATAAAGGGGAATGTTCATAAGCCCTCTAGCTACTTACAACTTAAATTGAAACCAAATTTCCACAAATAGGAATGCTGAAGCTTCACATTTTGAGGTCAATAGCAGTAATTTACAAAAAGAAACTACCCGCATTCGAAATTCGGAATTTTCAAAATTAAAACCTTACAAATTCCACCTATCCTCAATGCAGCAATCCTAGAGTCACCTAGATATATCATAATTTTGAGGATAGCCAAGCTGCTCCATCTCCCAACTCAACTTTGAAGCAACTCTTTCATGGCAGGGGACGTACTCCTATAGAATTAAGAAAGTAAACATGAGAGATAAAACAATAATCACTCTAGCAAACACTAAATGTAAATATCAATGCATAGGGATGAAGGTGAACGCACTAGTAGGCAACTTGAATGCTTTTAAACACGCAAAATGGAAAATTATAATCTGTTCATTTGCTTTGATAGACTTAGGCCAGTTTGAAAGTGACCAAGACACTTCAAATATTTAGTGCATATTGGCAATTGTCTTATACATTTTTTCTTTTTCCTCTGACAACAAATTCATCTAAATGAAAAATTTAGAATTTCAATGGGTATTTGACTTTTCCTCAGACATCTGAAACTACAGTATATTCAAGAGATCAAGTTATAGTCTGTTGCTATAACTAGAAACAACTGAACCTTTTCAAACTTAGAAGACTACAGCATGAAGCAGAGGGAAAGAGCAAACAAAGTTCTGAAACCCCAGAATCACTCTCTTAAAGCAATAACGAAGAGAAGCAGACATGTAAATGCATCTCATTATACCTCCAATTTCTCGACTAACTCCTTTGCTGTTGGTGCCGAAACAATGATTTGGCGTGCACTTGGACTAATAAATCCCTCTTCCACAGCTTTATCAATAAAGCAGAGCAAGGAATTGTAGTATCCATCAACATTCAGCAATCCTACCTACAAAAAATGAAAATATAAACACCATTAGCCCCATAAATCAATTAAAGAAAAATAGTGATAAACAGATTTTTATATACATATATAGGCAGTGACATACTGGTTTGTCATGTATCCCTAGTTGAGCCCATGTAATCACTTCAAGTAGTTCTTCCAGAGTCCCATATCCACCTGCATATCATCTCAGATGAGACTTTTCTATCAACATCTTAATTTGAATTCGAAATCACAGATCTCAGTTACACCATGACATGTCAGAACATTTTGGATGGTAATTTAATACACAAATTGCACATTGTTTTTTTTTTTTTAATATGGATTGGTGCCGAATGGTTGAGAGGGATAAGAATCTTTTGTTGATCTGAAATTGACCATATCCTAGTCATTCATTATCACTCTCTGTTATCAGATCTTCCAAAACTATTTACAAAAGGAAAACCCAAATTGAGTTAAGACTCTGAGAGAGGGAAAGTGAAAGGCATTTCAATTTTTTTTTTTAAAAAAAAAAAACTCTTAGACAACTTACCAAATAAAAATTGAAATACTAGACCACGGAGAAAGGACTACAGTATTAATCATTAACTTCTTAGTGCTACAAAGTAAAAAGACTGATTTCAACAGTCAGTTCATCTGCTCATTTTAAGCCTAATGCAAAGTGTCTTTATTTAAGGAGTAAGGGTTATTATAGTACTATTCATTTGATATTTTATGGCATGAACCATAAAAGTGCATAATGACCATTTCAGGCCATGCCTTTTTCCCACATTCCAAAACATGGTATTAATTGCTCCCATCCCCTGTGAACACAGAGGCACAATCCTCTGCCAACTCCTTCAGGTCATAATGTCTCTCATATTATCATATTACAGGCTATCTCCTCTCCCCCTTAAAGCTATGCCTTAAAGAAGTCCCCGTGAAAAACAAAATGACTGTTATACCCTTGCATAACCTCCATCTTTCAAAGTTGTTTAAACTCAAGACAATAATTAGTCTTTAAAGTCGGTTATAAAAGAAGAAGAAGAAAAAATAAATAAATAAAGAAAAAAGAAGTGTGGTCTTTGAAGGGGGAGAACATGGTTTCCAGTTAGTTGCAGGTGCTAGTTGGCAAAAACGATTTGGTGAGAGTGTTATGACTGTCCTTTTACCCTAGAATGGGAGGAAAAATGGGTTCAGTAACATTACAAAGACTATATGACTATATTATAAATAAAAAAATCATATTAACCATAGATACAGAGTTCCTCATAAACTCTAATTTTCAGTGTTTGTAATCATAGTCTGGGGATTTGTGACAGAAGGTTTAAAAGAATGTGACAATTTTAGCCTTAATGCAGATTCTCTCACAGCAATATTAATACCATAAAAAAGTAAAATGTAAAATATTTATTCATTAACAATACACACTAAAATCTAAACCCCACTACTATTTCATAGTCAGTGCTTAAATAAATATATTCACAGACCGCAGGGGATTTGCAGAAATAAAAGTGAATGCAGATATGAAAACTAAATGGACAAAAATCAAAGACCATTAACAATCTGATGAGTATTGACCGTTGAGGAAATAGGATTACACAGGAATATCACCCCTGAAATTATTAAACTTTGATTGTATTTGCTATTAGTCTCGGAACCAGTACATACATGTTCATTTTATATACTAAAAATAGTAAAACAAAGGCACCTGATGTTCTATAAAGTTTTCCAGATGTGCTTAAGATTTTGGTCAATGTTAGGATTTGACAGAGCTTATGCTAACCTGGTAAAGCAATAAAAGCATCTGAATGCTTAGCCATCTCAGCCTTCCTTTGGTGCATATCTGCAACTGCCTTCACTTCCCCTACTGTTTCACCAGTTAACTGCAAAGGGCACAGAAAATATAAAGCGATTGAAGTTTGGAATTTTGTGCAGTGAAGAAATTATGAGCTTGGCAGGAATAGTGAACTTAATTCAAAGACTGTATAAAGTGAATTCTTTTAGCCAAATAGTGTATACAAAGAAAAAAAAAAATTCTCAGTTGTAGAAGAAGCCGATGAAGAGAAGACAAGAAAAAAACTTAAACAGGAGTAAATGAAGATAATAACATAAATCCAAATATACGTATTATATATGAAGGACTAGTGCCTGCCAACAACCGCAGTAGCATCGTGGATAAGGGCTATAAGGCTATCCAGTGTGCACCAGAGAGATAGAAAGTCCATAGAGACAAACAGAAAAAGATTAAAGGGACACTGGAAGAATAAAAGTATACCATCCCAAATAAAAAATAAAAAAGAAAAAGAAAAAAAGATAAAGTGGCTAAAAGCAAACTTAGGAAACAGAAAGATTTGAGAAACAAAGACAGAAAATGAGGTAGAAGAGAAAGGGCATAAAAATGGAAAAGCCACTCTCGGTACAAAGAAGGGGAAAAAGAGAGGGAGGGAGTACGTTGCAGGGTTGTTTCGTTTGGTTTCTTTTGTTTCTAATATAACAGGAAAAGGTTCAAGACTGTTTTTCTTGATAGAGCAGACATACCTCTCGAGGCATGAGCGTCTTGGGAATAACTCTGCAGAGAGACAATAAGATGACAAAGATCAATTGAAATAGAGAAGAAAACCAACAAAAACAACAAACCCAACTCAATGGTTTCGTTTCTTAATCTGTTTATACATATGGTTTTTGTATGCAAGATTTGAGGACAAAGTTAAGGAAAAGAAGGAGAAGGAGGCCTACCCAATAACATGGCGACCACCATCGTGAACAGCTTGTGAAATCAAACCCATCAAGCCTATGCTACCACCTCCATAGACCAGATCAATGTTCCTGGAGACCTGCAGCAGACCATTATGAAATCAGCACGTAAAAGACTAATAAAGCCCTCTTAATTGGAAATATTATGAGATGAACCGTTCGATAAAGCAGTGTTTTTCTAAGAGAACCTTTAGCTATTCTAAGACTGCAAAGAGACCAATAAAATTGAGGACTGTTACATACTCATTTAACAAGGTAGTACTTTGTTTGTACACTAAAGTTTCCAACTTTAAAAATCCTAGGAGAACTGAAGGTAAAATTGGGAAGATGAAAGAACAGTTGTAACAGCACCAGTCTTGGGAAAAAATAGCATTTCTTATTCAACTCTAAAGTGGGCTTATTTGGAATGTCACTTTTCCTGTTTCCTGATAAAGATATTGAGAGGAGAAGGAAAAGCAAATTTACATAAAAATGCATGCCATAAAGATAACCATGAAAGAAGAAAGGTTAAAACTTGAGGGACCGAATCGTATATCAAACTATAAAAGGCGACCTAACAATTCAGAAATAAGTTACAAACACCAGAAAGATGAAGTTTAAGCAGCTTCCGAGAGATTTCAGGCAAAACCCATCTCATATACATACCTAGGAACAGGTTTCTTGCTCATTACCACAAACCCAAGAAAAGAATATCTAAAGAAAAAAAAAAAAAGTGGAGTCATTTAATACCAATTCCTTGCCAAGCTCTATAGCAGCATCTTGGTAGCTACTCTTCTTGCCTTGGCTACTCCCACAGAAAACACAAATCCTCTTAAACTTAGACTGCTCTACTTCACTCTCTATCTCCATTTGCAAGCTCTTAACTATTTTTCTCTCTATGTTTTGGTTCGTCACAAATCAGAAAACGAACTCTTGGTATACCAGAATTTCCCTCCTCTCCTCTCGTGTTCTGTCTGAAAGCTTAATTAGCAATACAAGTGTGTGACAGAAGAATACAAGTATCAACTAGACCCTTTTGTTAATCGACCACTAGTGCTACTACTTCTCCTCACTACTACTACTCTCTTGAGTGCGTTGCTCTTCATGCGTATTTATAAAACCTCGTCACACGTGAGTGCCTAAGCACGCTTGCAACCCCCAACCCACACCACACACACAGCTAGTATTGGTGCGCGTGGACCACTTGCTCTGTGATTTTTCCTTTTTTTCTTTTAATTTTTTTTCGTATTTCTCCATTTGCTGCTCTGTTTTGGTTAGCTAAGTGATTGAAATAATAAACATATTACATATTATACTAGATTGTCGTATATGAAAAATACATCCATATTGGAAAAAAAAATAGCTTTTTTGATAAATTCCAAGTACTACAAAGATTCGTTTCCTTTGAAGCTCTTTGATTTTACTTGCTCATCAATAATTAGTTTTTGATACTCGCATAAGATTATGAATGATTCACAGTCACGGAATGTTGGATAATAACTTCCTGGTTAGTTTTATATGTATGTATTGAAGGATGAACATAAATCCTATCCTTAAACTGTCACTGTATATCAT
Organism: Bursera cuneata; assembly: GCA_026212285.1. NCBI lineage: Eukaryota > Viridiplantae > Streptophyta > Magnoliopsida > Sapindales > Burseraceae > Bursera > Bursera cuneata. Next base: position 14,371 of record JANLJB010000326.1, read on the forward strand.
TGATTGAAAGATGTTATAGCTTATCATACTTACAACCGCCCAGAATCATAGAAATTTCCACACTGTTGAAATGGTTCCATATGTGGAAAAGACAAGACAATTAGGATTCTTCAATGCTCGAGAGTGGCAGTAGTTCCCAATTTTCTTAATTAATCAGGTGCCCATTTGGTGTAGGGATCATTGTTGACTGTGGTCTTCCCCATCAGGTTTGTTTGGACAAACCATTCTCTTTTTACCTGAGAAAAAGACCAAATGTGGACATAGTGGGATGGGTAAAATTGTTTAATCTTTTGTGACATGGGGCATTGCAAAAGAAATGAAAATCTTTATTTTACAATTTACAAAACAAGTACATGCTTTCTGAAGCAAGTATGGAGCACAATTTTATAAGTTGTTTATATAGAGCATTGTGCATTGATGATTGAATAAAAACATAAGTGGGTTGTGGTTTATCACCTTGTGCCCCCATCCACTCTTCCTTACTAGACAAACTTGTTGTATGCATAGGAAACATTGTAGTTTCATTGCACGCACCCCTTTCCTATTCACCAAGCATGCTGTCCCTAGCCCCATTCTCTCTTACTAATTGTACTCGCCTCTTCTCCACCTATCACCATAAACTCAATATAAAAATCAATTTTGAGCCATTTTAAAACAACCCATTTGCTAATTTCTTATTGTTTTTATGTGTTTTTTTTTTCGTATTATTGTTGTATTTTATTCTTACTTCGGTTGCCAGGATTGCAGGAACTGAATCCATGTCCGTAAACTAATGTGTTAAGCATTATTTAACATCCCCAATCCCAAAAATGGCCTTTCTAGCTGTTCTTGCTTACTATATTTGCTTATATATTTTTTGTTCTTCTCCTTGCTGCCCACTCTCCCTCTGTTTAGAGATTATAAACTCATAATTACTATTGCTTAATAGGGGATCGAGCTTATGCTAATAAATTATTCAGGTACATTCTGCATGCTTGCATGCGCATTTAAACCATGTTTTTTTCTGTTTGTTTGTTTATGTGTGTATATGTGAGTGCTCCCATGTGTGTACCTATGTGTTTTTAATTAGCCTTTAAATAGGCAAACAAGAAATGGAATCATATCTGTTACAAACTTTGGAACTCTCTCTGGCTAATTAGCTTAGAGCTGACAAACTGTAATTGAATTGCAGTCAACTTAAGGGATTAGAAAATATGCCCAAGAAATTGAAAGCTGAACCCTCATCTCTGTCATTTCTCTCTTGGATGGATCCTTACTTAATTACGACATAGTTAAATGATTAGTCCTGGATGCAAAACCGATGAAGTCTTCTCCCACTTATCTTAATCATGAGGTTCTAGTGAGCTGAATCATGTAGACTATAATACCAAATTAGAAATCTCCATTTATCAACGGCTAATGTTTGAAACCCTTTTCCTCTACACAAACTGGCAAATGTTTGAAACCATTTTTGTCAATACAAATTGGTTTTAAATAAAGTTATTAATTTGCATAGGAAATTAAGCATAGTTGAGGAAAGCCTAGAGGTTTGTAAAAATTTCAAACTACTCTATCCGACTGTATCCTGTCCCGTTATTTATTAAATAAACGTTTCTTTTTTGTCTAACAAATGGTATTTAGAATCAATCCCTAAACGTAACAATGTTTGACACATTAGACGATTATAGGATAAAAGATGGAGAAGAGAGGGAGACAAATACACTGAGAAACTTCTGCATTTGCCATGCCATTTCATTGCTGGTTCTGAAATTCTGCCTAGATACATACATCAAATCCATCACATTTGTCAGCCAACCATATACGAATTCTACATGTAATATCTTGTAATTAAAAACCCTTCTTGCATGATAGAGTAAGTAGCAGCTAAAGAAATAATTGAAAGATCTTCAAGCTTGTGCTGTGTATGCAGTCAGCTGCTGAGCCAAGTCCTGAAGGTGAGATCTGCCACAACCATCTAGTCCTCCCAACACCCGACCTATTCCTTTATTACGTTGATTTCCCCATGCGTAATTTGCATATTTTGTTGTGAAGTCCCATATCTTGCAAGACAGAATCTACTGGAAAATATAGTAAAAATAATAATTATTATCGTAGGTGACATTTAGTGTACGATCATGCAATTGTATCAGAATTTTTTTCTTCTTTTTTCTCTTGTTCATGAATGCTAGCCAGCT